>CAKOAT010180710.1:249895-287594 GCA_932364175.1 Eruca vesicaria subsp. sativa
AAATTAAGATGGACCAGCCTATTTTTCTAAATTAATATATAAGGGATGTTACACCTTTGATCATTAATTTTTAACATAATAATTTTAACAGTTTTAGTAATTTATTGTCGTTTTTAAAATTCAAAATATAACATATACGAAAAAAAATCGGTACTATAGACGCCATTTCACAAAACTGTTAAAATGGTGGTCTTTTTGGATATATATTGATCAGAGTAAGTGGGTATACAGTCCTACAGATGTATTAATAATATAACATGCATGTTATATTATTATATAACTAAATAATTATATACCTAATTATTTTAGCGTTAATCAGGTATTTTAGCTAACTTTGACATCAATATTAAAATCAATATAGCTATACGTGGTAATATTGTTGTGGGTATACAACAATAAGATGCATTGACGTATTAATGACTTTGTGCGTGCTACGTAATAATTGATATTTGCTCATGCATATTGCATATATCAATTTTAACATAAATTCCCAAGTTTAACATATTAAATTTTACATTTTACATATACACTTGTCTTTACCATTAAGTATGTACTTGGTCACAAAATAATTTCCATTTTACATATACACTTCCATAAATTAAAAGGAATGAAGTTATTATAGTTAATATATGCAAATCGTTATCAAATCGTATATTTTCCTTTTCTTCCATTACATGTGTGCGATATATATAAATATATAAACTATGTTACATGCGTTATATGCGTCTCTAATTATTTTTCCCTAGCAAATTTCAATTGAACCTANTATAAATATATAAACTATGTTACATGCGTTATATGCGTCTCTAATTATTTTTCCCTAGCAAATTTCAATTGAACCTAAAGCTGCCACGTCAGTTTAATTGGTATGCTAATTGATTGACAACTAAGCAAGGTTACTTTTTAATTATTACAAACTTGAGGTTACATCTTTTCAAATGTTTCTCAATTAATATATAGGGGATATTTCTCAAAATGTATAGTTTACATCTGATATATTTATATGAGGAAATTTGAGCTGCTAAATAATTGAAATTACAATTAAGAAACAAAAGTATCTGATTTGCAAAGTAAATGTGGGGTTTCTAGCTATAAACGTGAGTCATGACAGAGAGATTTGCCTCCTTGCGTCAGACACGCTTTGATATCCTCTTCTTAATTTTTCCTTTTTCCTTTGTTTATTATTCCCAAATCAAATGATTAGTAGTTATCCTCATTGATTCTTTGTTATCCCCATTCAAGACAATAATACTAATAATAATGACAATGATTTGTTTCATGACAAAAATCCTGTTCTGCTCTTAATTATTTTTATTTGCTAAAGACAAATATTCCTAACAATTATATAAACAAATCTCCCTAACAATTATGTAAAAGTTTTCGATAAATTGATGTTTCTTAGAAGTTTCATATCTTGAAAATGATATACATTAAGAAGAGCCGTGTTGTGCATGCGAACCAAATAATTTGAATGTACAAATTAATTATTTTGTAAATTGACTTATATAATTTTTATCACATAGATTACAAATTTAGAGCATTGATTATGTATTTACACACAACGCTATCTTAAATTTCAAAGTTTTAATATTTTTCCATAATTTACATTGGTTCACCAGAAAATTCATGAATTAATTTGATATTCCAGTTTTATAGTAATCTTTTTCTTTGTCAATGATTATATCCCCTATATATTAAAGGAGAAGCATTACAACATTTTTTCATAACAACGTGCCATCACCACAGTCATTCTTAGAATCCTAAGAAAAATATGTTGATCCATCTAAATATATAATAAGTTTTTTATTAAACTAATCATAAATGACTTATTAATGTTTTTCCTTGTTTCCTTAAATAAAGATAACAGAATTGCCAAATATGGTTATAGAATATATGATAATTAATGATTTTCAATAATAAAGATTTTATAAAAATCAGTGTATTTTTTAAATTTTAAGTTATTAAAATAAATTAAACAACTACATTAACTATGTAATAAAAATTTAGATTTTTTCGTATATGAACGACTATAAATGACTAAATATTTTACAAAATATCACATTAAAATTTTTGTGATCCATGGTTAATTTTTTTTATAACAAAATAGAAATAATTATAAAATTATATAAGTAGGAAGTCTCATATAAAAATATATATGTATTTTAATTTCTAATTTGCTTTGATTTTTTTTTTGCAAAATTGAACAAATATTGACAATTTAGTATTTAGTTTTAAACTTTGCATAATGTTTTAAAATTATAAATTAAAAAAAAATGTTAAACATCCCACACAACAAAAATTATTATCAGTGATTTGAAATTTTTGTTATAAAAATATAAAAATGAACAAAAAATAGGCGTATAAACTATAATTTAACCGATATCAATTTAAATTTTTGTTATATTATATTTCTACGATAATATCATTTAAACTTAATTGTATATCATATAAAATAGAAAAGATCTGTTTAAATTAATTAAAAGTATTTACATGTTTACACCAATTTAATTATATACATAATAGTTACTGAATTTTCGATTATCAATATATATTTATTATTTTATAATATGTAAAAATATATAATACCTAAAACTAATGTATATAAAATATTTATTTCGCACAAGGCGCGGATCCTAACTTTGTTTCTACTAATAAAGTGAGACTTTTTTTTTTTTTTTGAACTAGTGCTTGTTGTTTGTTAGGACATAGGACCAGAGTAGAATATTTGCTTAGTTGTATCTAAGACCTGTTTCATTCAAACAAATATGTCAACATAAAGCCCAGGAAAGCCCATTATTAACGTAGTTACTACTTTATTGGCCCATACTTGTTAAAAACGACGTCGTCTCAATCTTTCCACTTTTGGACTTTCCCTTAAGAGCATGTACATCAAAGATTTATAAAGGGTTCATGGGCTGGGATTCATAGATTTTCTTTTTTTTTTTAAATGAAAAATGGGCTTTATTCGGTGAACCCGTCTCTCTCCGCTGAACCCATATGAGACGGGTTCATGGCAGGTGTCAGGCATTGAATGGCTTCTGGTTTGAGGAGTAAAGTTCTCTGTTTCACGTTTCTTCTTCGCTTCTCCGTTTCGCTCTCTGACCAAACAACAAGTCCCACTCTCAGAGGTAAATTTCTTATTTTTTCTGGGTTTTCTCGATTCAAGTTTCTGTTTTGATTCCTGGGTTTTCGTTATTCGAGCTCATGATCTCTGTTTTTATCGGCAATTTCTCGATTTGAAGATCTTTTTAAAGGTTTTACACACACAAAAGGATCATACTTTCATTACAAAAATCAATTTCCTTTGCTTGATTTCAATTTCTATATTAAAAATTTTGGGGAAACATTAAAAAAATGCTGATTTGGTTTCATCACAAACTCTGTTTTCTCTGCATAAACTCTGTTTCTCTGCAGAAACTGATCTTTACGATGAAGAGTTGGTTAAGAAAAAGCTTGGTCATCATCGCAAAGAAGGTTCCCTTAGAGACATTATGTTCTGTATGAGAGCTGATCTCGTGAGGAACCTCGGGAACATGTGTAGCTCGGAGCTTCATAAAGGTAGACTCCAAGTTCCTAGACATATCAAAGAGTATATAGACGAGGTCTCTACTCAGCTGAGAATGGTTTGTAACTCTGACTCATTAGAAGAGCTTTCTTTAGAAGATAAGCTTTCTTTTATGCATGAGACACATCATGCTTTTGGTAGAACGGCTTTGCTTTTAAGCGGTGGGACTTCTCTAGGCGCGTATCATGTTGGTGTGGTTAGGAATTTGGTTGAGCATAAGCTCTTACCTCGGGATATCGCTGGCTCTAGTGTTGGCTCCATAATCTCTTCGGTTGTAGCATCAAGATCCTGGCCAGAGCTACATAGTTTCTTTGAGAATTCTCTGCATTCCTTACAGTTCTTTGATCAGTTAGGAAGCGTTTTCACAATCGTGAAAAGGGTAATGACACAGGGAGGGTAATGACACATGGAGCTTTACACGATATCAGACATCTTCAATGCATGCTAAGAAACCTCACATGCAACCTCACGTTCCAAGAGGCTTATGATCTAACGGGAAGGATACTTGGGATCACCGTTTGCTCACCAAGAAAACATGAACATGAGGAAAGGTTAAGTCTTTTTATTCATTTTGGATTTTTCTTTCCTCTTATGTAATGATGTGGTTTATGTTTGTTCGACTTGATTGGTTCTAGTGTTGACTGATAGTCTTAGCTCAGTTTCATTCATTTTTTTTTACTTTGGCGAAATATTTAGTCTTCCTTGTGGTTCTCACTTAGCCATAAGATATGCACGTCACTTGTGTCTGTATCAATGTATAACCATTGACATCAGAATAGATGTACCATTATGATTTTTTTTACCTCCCTTTATTTCGATTTATCTTGATTTTTTTTCCTTCTTTATGCTGAGAAGTTTGGTTTCTTCGTATTTATGTTGTTTCAGAATGCTTTATCTGATCCTAAAGAGAGACATGATTTGGTTCGACAAAACGTTAAACAGGTATGCCGACAAAACAACAAGATTACATTCTCATCATCTCATATTTAAAAAGCAGTAAATTTGATTATCTCTCTTTGCCTTTCCATTAAAAATAAACAAAACTTTGTCTCTTTTATTTGTTTTTAGGTTATATGTTCAGTATGTGAAACAGAGCAAGAGGTGGGGGTTGCTTATTCTGTTTTTTTTTTTTTTTGTTATTTTCTTGCAAAATAATAGTTTTAAAAACGAAATATATTATTTTATTCCTATGAACTCCAATTTCGGGTTCATTGATGGAAGAGCACATTTCTTCCGGGTTCATTACTATTCACGGTCCCACTAAAAAATAATAAAAAATTTTAATGAACCCCAAAGGGAGGTTTATTAATGTGGTTGCTCTAATATTTAATACCTAGTAAGGGGTTTATGAAGGGCTTTGACACCTCTGTAGTCTTCTTCCGTCTTCAGACACTATCCGTACGGTTTCTTGTCTCTCAGGGCAAATACCTAACCCTAATTTCCCGATCATGCTGAAGCTCCTCTCTTCAACCGCTCTAGTGAATCCGTCTTCTCGGGTCGGGTCAATTCCGGTCAAGACTCCACTCTTCAAAGCACTGAGTCAGCTAACCGGATGGAACCGGACTCCCCACGAGTTGACTCGTCGTGCTTTCTGCTCTAACCAAAGTGACGTCGCGGCCGATCTCAAGTCAGATGTGTCGGATTCCGACAAGAAATCGTCCTCAGCGGTTGTTGTCTCAACGACCACCAACCTTGACGATTATCAAACGGTTTGTATAATTCTTTTTTTCTTAAAAGTTCACTTTTTTATGACACTTGAAGAGTTTTGTGATCATGGGTTTATTGAAATGAATATGCTTTAGATTTTCTAAGATCATAGAGAATGTAATTCAATTAGCATTAGTGTTAGGGAGCCAAAAAGGTAGATCCTTTAATAGCTTTTGTGTTGTTTAATTTTTTCAGGTTATAGCATTGCCATTGCCCAAGAAGCCTCTTTTTCCTGGCTTTTACATGCCCATCTATGTCAAGGTATGTTATTTACAAGTTACAACCTTTTTTTTTTTTACATTTCTTAAGAATTTTGGGACTATAAACATTTCTTGGACTATAAACATTTCTTAAGAATTTTAATTAAAAAAAAAATTCAAAATTTTGACTGGTAAAGTCAATGTTTCATACCATGTTTTGCTGTCCACTAGGTTGGACTGTCTTTTGTATTTTTTTTGTCTCAGCTTGTGTTTGTCTAAGTTGTATAGAGTTTTGTTTTTGTGTGTAGGATCGTAAATTAATTGAAGCTTTACAAGAGAGCATGAGGAGACAAACTCCATACGCAGGGGCTTTCCTTTTGAAGGATGATGAAGCTTCAGCTGATTCATCTACTTCTTCTACCTGTGAAACAGAGAATGTTCTAGAGAGTTTGAAAGGCAAAGACTTGCTTAACCGTATGCATGAAGTTGGTACACTTGCTCAGGTACACCTCTCTTACTTCACTTTAGCTTCCTCTAGTCTCTGTTTGAAAATGACTTTAACCATTTTTAAATTTTTGTTTAGATTTCAAGTATCCAAGGTGAGCAAGTCATCCTTATTGGTCGCAGACGTCTTCGTATAACAGAGATGGTGAGTTAATGGAGTAAACATTTTAAAGTTCAGAAGCTGTGTGTGTCATTGAGAAAACAATGTGCTTTGTTTTTTTTGTACAGGTGAGTGAAGATCCTTTATCCGTCAAAGTTGAACATATAAAGGTGTGTGTTTCTGTTTTCTAGCCTTTACAAGCAGGGGAGCAAGAACATGTGGTTTCTGTTTCCTTTTGTAAATTTTTAAATCTTTGTTATTTCTCTGCAGAATAAGCCATATGACAAGGACGATGATGTCATCAAGGCAACATACTTTGAAGTTATGTCGACACTTAGGGATGTCTTAAAGACAACTTCACTCTGGAGAGATCAAGTTCGGACATATACTCAGGCATGCTCTCTTCATATTCAACACTGCTTGCAATTGCCAAAATACATCAAAATTATCTTAATAATTTTTTTTTCCAATTTCTGCAGCATATAGGTGACTTCAATTATCAACATTTAGCTGATTTTGGAGCCGGGATCTCTGGCGCTAACAAAAATGATAATCAAGGAGTTCTTGAAGAACTGGATGTAAGTAGTTTCAACCATAAGTATTGAATCTGAGATTACTTCAGCAGCTTGTCATATTAGTTACTTTGATCCAGGTTCATAAACGTCTGGAGTTGACGCTAGATTTGTTGAAGAAAGAAGTGGAAGTTAACAAGATTCAGGTACTTACTTCATCATGCTTTCACTTTCCATATTTTTTTGTAAATGATATTTTTTTTAATCTAATAATGAATCCTCATAATCACTTATGATTCATGTTTTAGGCATCCATCGCAAAAATTGTTGAAGAAAAATTTAGTGGTGAGAGACGACAACTTGTGCTAAAGGAGCAGCTAAAGGCTATCAAAAAGGTTTATTCATCTTACCCTCTCAAATCATGTCTCTGCTCCTTTTTAGTATCATTGGCTGATTATTGAGTGTTCCAAATGCAGGAGCTTGGGGTTGAGACAGATAGCAAAACTGCATTTTCTGGTTAGTAGTATTACCACTAGTACACAGAATAACGAGATGATTCAAGTTTTTCAGATATTGATAAAAGTCCTATTATTTTGTGCAGAAAAGTTTAAGGAAAGGATCAAACTTAATAAAGACAAAATACCAAAACATGTGTTAAAAGCCATAGAAGAAGAGCTTACAAAACTGCAGCTCTTTGAAACAGCTTCAAGCGAGTTTGATGTTACCGTTAACTACCTTGATTGGTTGACTGTTCTGCCATGGGGAAACCTCAGGTTTGCCGTTGTGTAATTTTATATTTCCTTTTTTTTTGGTTTGCACTGATTGAGAAGACTCATAATTAATTAATTTGGTTAATTGCAGTGATGAGAATTTTGATGTCTTAAGAGCAGAGAAGATTCTTGACGAGGATCATTACGGTTTATCTGATGTAAAAGAAAGAATACTAGAGTTTATTGCCGTTGGAAGTCTAAGAGGCACTTCACAAGGTCGTATCTCTGATTATAATACTCTTCTTTGCTTTCAAAACATTTGTGAAACTGAAAGGTTTGTAATAAAAATGGTGTCAAACAGGGAAGATCATATGTCTCTCGGGTCCTCCTGGAGTAGGAAAAACTAGCATAGGACGTTCTATAGCACGTGCTCTTGACCGCAAGTTCTTCCGGTTCTCTGTTGGTGGACTATCTGATGTTGCCGAAATTAATGTATAATACTACGTGACAAAGCTTTAAATCTGTTAAGCATAGATTTTTAAATAATTCATATGTTATTTACTGTGTTTAGGGGCATCGTCGAACATATGTTGGTGCCATGCCTGGGAAGTTGGTGCAATGTCTAAAGACTGTGGGAACAGAGAATCCTATCATTCTGATTGATGAGATTGATAAGGTATTTATAGTCTTTTAGTATTTGAATTGGTTATAGAGTTAACAGCTTGAAAGTCTATTGTTCTCCTTGGCAGCTTGGAAAGAGCAACTCTGGTGACCCAGCTAGTGCGTTGTTGGAGGTTATGGATCCAGAGCAAAATGCAAATTTTAGAGACCACTATCTAGATGTTACTATTGATTTATCCAAGGTTTTTTCACCAATACTATGCTATATATTTTATCATATGCAATATACTATGTAATAGGCAATTTATGTGTTTGAATTTAAGGTCTCTTAAAACTATTTTGTTGCAGGTCTTATTTGTATGCACAGCAAATGTGATAGATACGATTCCGAAACCTCTGCTAGATAGGATGGAAGTGATTAGTCTCGCAGGGTATATCACTGATGAGAAGTTGCATATTGCTAGAGACTTTTTGGTTAAAAACACATGCAGAGACTGTGGCATCGAGCCTGAACAGGTCTCTCTCACTCTTAAACCTTTTGCTGTTTTTTAGTTTCTTTTTTTTTTCGTCATTATCTGAAAATGTGTTCTTGTTTTTACTCTTTGCTAGGTTGATTTGAGCGATTCAGCTCTTCTTTCGTTGATAGAAAATTACTGCAGAGAAGCTGGAGTTAGAAACCTCCACAAGCATATTGAGAAGATTTACCGTAAGGTAATGTTTTCACAAAGAACTGAACATTCTGTTGTTTACTTGAGTCTCTCAAGAATCTAAAACTATTTGACTTCTTTGGCAGATTGCACTTAAACTAGTACGCCAAAGAGCATCCAAGGAAGTGCCTGAAGATACTAAACCTTTAGCAGAAGGATCCACTGATGAGTCAGCAACTAAGGAGTCAACAGATTCAAAGACTGAGCAGAGTGGAGTGGTTATGATTGAGGAATCAAACCTTGCTGATTACGTAGGCAAACCTGTTTTCCATGGAGACAAGATCTATGAACAGACACCAGTAGGTGTTGTAATGGGTCTAGCTTGGACATCCATGGGTGGATCAACACTCTACATAGAGACAACCTTTGTGGAAGAAGAAGAACGCAAAGGCCGTCTTCGTATAACAGGCCAGCTCGGAGACGTGATGAAAGAAAGCGCACAGATAGCTCACACAGTCGCCAGAAGAGTCATGCTTGAGAAAGAACCAGGGAATCTCTTCTTTGCAAACACCAAGGTTCATCTACATGTTCCTGAAGGAGCCACACCAAAAGACGGTCCAAGCGCAGGCTGCACAATGATCACTTCCTTGCTATCACTTGCAATGAAGAAGACTGTAAGGAAGGATCTTGCAATGACAGGAGAGGTCACTTTAACCGGTAGAATACTTCCAATAGGTGGAGTAAGTATCACACAAGCTACTACAGTTATATAGCTTTCTCAGTTTCTGTTGAGTTGATTAAGTGATATACTTTTAAACATCTCTCACAGGTTAAGGAGAAGACTATAGCTGCGAGAAGGAGTCAAGTGAAGATGATAATCTTTCCAGAGGCTAACCGTAAAGATTTTGATGAGCTTCCAGAAAACTTGAAAGAAGGGCTTGATGTTCACTTTGTGGATGAATATGAACAGATTTTCGAGCTAGCATTTGGATATGACCATTAGAAGAAGAAATTTGAGAAGTCTCACTCACTTGAGATCTTCCTTGTTGTTGTTGTTGTTGTCAACTACACTTGAAAAGTAAAAACTCTTAATCAGTTAAAAACATTGAGATTATGAGATATTATTAATTTATAAAATTATTAATATACAAAAGGAAAATTATTAAGCTGACAGAGAAGACACATTTGTTTAGAAGTATATATATATATATATATATATATGTAAAGAGAAAATGACCATTAAAATTATGAACTTCAAATTAAAGATAAAAAAACTTTCAATTCATGTCTGAGTCAAAACAAAACTTCAATTTTAAATATTGGTCGTTTTAAATCTCATATTTTGTTGACTTGTCCATATAAAAAACTCAAATAGTCAACTGTTAAACTTGATTACAAAAACACATGTATATTAATTCTTTAAACGATGTAATTTTAAAAAATAATTAAAAATTAATCAAACAACGTCGTTTTTGTAATTTTCTTCGTATGTTATGAGTATAATTTTAGAATTTGCTTTGCTTAGGAAAAATACGGATATCCGGAAAAAAATGGTTATCTAGATTTAAATAGATATTTTTCCAGATATTTTACGAGTACTCACAGATATCTCATATGTTTTGATTAATACAAATAATCTTAAAAATTTGACACAAAATTATTTTGTAAAATGTTTTTTGCATGGTGTATAAAATAAAAACTAAAACAAGTAGTGAATTTACATAATTTGTAATTTTTTAAGTTTAAGTTAACAATTATAATAACACAAATGGGTACCCAAACGCCCGCACTCAATCAACTTTACGGGAATATTTCCTTTAAATTTCGTTATCCTTTTCCTTTACAAAACTTCCTTTTTATGGGACGAATTTTAGGAATACATCCTTTAAATCATTAAAACATAGGGAGTTGAATAGTCGTATAAATATATGTCTAATCCATCATAAAGCCTTCCAGATCAATACATAACGTACATGAAGATATTCAACTCCAAAAACTACACCGCTACTCCAAGTACTTGGATGAATAAAGGTATCCGACGACTGACTTTCCTCTGTTCTTATTATATTATAACGCTTTTTATAAAATTCCCATTAGTTTGCTGTTTTGCTTAAACTGATCAACAACAATTATACCAGAAAATTCATTAAATTAATTCTTATCATACAGAACGTGTCTTAAAAGTCACAGAAGAAGTGCAGGAGACAGATGACGAACATGTATTTTCTGGTTAGTATTGTATTGTATTTGTATTGTTCAGAATGATTCAAAATTTTAGATTCCACTGGTGATTCACTTTCTATAATTTTTCTTGTTTTCTGCAGAAGAGTTTAGGATAAGGACTGAACAAATTAAAGAAAAGATTCCAAAACATGTACTAAAAGTCATGAAAGAAGAGTTTGCAAAACTGGATATATTAGAATCTGATTCAAACAAATTCCAGGATACTTATGACTACCTTAACTGGTTGACCATACTGCCTTGGGGAAATTTCAGGTTTGCCTTTTGCCTTAAGAGTCATAACACTGTGATTGAAAAGTGTCACTTAATAACCATATTTATTTGTTTTTTTTTGTTTTTTGCAGTGATGAGAATTTTGATGTCTTACGAGCAGAAAAGATTCTTGACAATGATCATTACGGATTATCTCATGTAAAAGAGAGAATCCTAGAGTTTATTGCTGTGAGAAAACTCAGAGGCACTTCAAAAGGTCTTGCATCCAATTTCCTTTCTGACACACTCGATCTTGTTTGCTAAAAAGACTAAACTGAAAGTTATAATGTGCCAACAGGGAAGGTCATATGTCTCTCAGGGCCTCCTGGAGTAGGTAAAACTAGCATTGGCCGTTCTATAGCACGTGCTCTTGGCCTCGAGTTCTTCCGGTTCTCCGTTGGAGGACTAGATGACGTTGGCGAGATTAAGGTAAAGAATTATAATTCAAATATGTAATTAATCATATCATTTACAAATAATAATCTTTTCTCTTATAAATCGTTTTAGGGGACTCGTCGATCATATGCAAATGCATTGCCTGGAATAATGGTGAAGTGTCTAAAGACCGTGGGAACATTAAATCCTCTCGTTCTGATCGATGAGATTGATAAGGTAGCTTAGCTGCTTGTTACTATTTTGAGTTGCCCTTTTCGAATTTTACAAAAGTATCTTAAAAGTCTATTGAAATGAGAACATAATAAACATTCTTTACTATACAAAAATCGAGAATTTGGAATCATACGACCTATTTATAATAGTATTTAAATTTAGGAGATAAAGCCATTGTTTTATGGGCAAATCTCTCAAATAACCCTCTTTTAAGTTTTTATCACAAAATAGACCTCAAATAATAAAATGACCAAAATAGCACTTTTTATTTTGAAAATTTTAAGTTTTTTAATTTTTTTAAATTCGAAACCGTATCTCCAAAACCACATTCCTCAACTCTAAACAAAAAATCTAAGATTAGTTAATCCAAGTGGTATAAATGTATATTTAATAAAACATCTAAGTGTTATTTTGGTCATTTTAATTATTAAGATCTATATTTGTGATAAAAACTTTTTAGGTCTATTTTAGTCATTTTTTCTTGTTTTATCCAACCAGCAATGTCAATAATAAATGTATATCTATCCTTTGGCAGCTTGGAAAGAGCAGCTCTGGCGATCCAGCCAGTGCGTTGTTAGAGATTCTGGATCCAGAGCAGAATGCAAATTTTCGAGACCATTATCTAGATGTTACTATCGACTTATCCAAGGTTTTTAACCCTACACTATATAATATTGTATTTTTAAAAAATATATATATAAACAAATGTTCAGTGTTTTGACGTAAGTTATAAACTAATTCCATGCAGGTCTTATTTGTATGCACAGCAAATGTGTTAGATACGATTCCGAAACCTCTGCTAGATAGAATGGAGGTGATTAATATCTCAGGGTATATCACTGATGATAAGATGCATATTGCTAGAGACCATTTGCTGAAAACCTTATGCATAGATTGTGGCATCAAGCCTGAACAGGTCTCACTCACAACCACTTGTCCATATGTTTTTGTATGTATTCATGTTTTTTATAAGAGATTTACTCTCAACTTGTTTTCTACTTTTTTGCTAGGTTGTTGTGAGTGATGCAGCTCTCCGTTCGTTGATTGAAAATTACTGTAGAGAACCAGGTGTTAGAAATCTCCAGCAGCATATTGAAAAGATTTACCGTAAGGTAAGTTTACAAGTTCACCAAACACTCCAAATAGCTTACTTGAGTCCCAAGAAACTAAAATACAATTGATATTTTTATTTTTTTTGGCAGATTGCTTTGAAGCTAGTGAGAGAAGGGGCATCCTCGGAAGCTCCTGAGGTTTCGGTTATGATTGATGAACCAAACCTTGCAGATTATGTAGGCAAACCAGAATTTAATGAAGAGAAGATCTATGAGGAGACACCAGTAGGGGTTGTAATGGGTCTAGCTTGGACATCCACTGGTGGCTCACCACTGTACATAGAGACAACCTCTGTAGAAGAAGGAGAAGGCAAAGGTGGTTTTCATATAACGGGTCAGCTTGGTGATGTGATGAAAGAAAGTGCAGAGATAGCTCACACCGTAGCCAAAAGAATCATGCTCGAGAAAGAACCCAAGAACCGTTTCTTTGCGAACTCCGAGCTTCACTTACATGTTCCTAGAGGAGCCACACCAAAAGACGGTCCAAGCGCAGGATGCACAATGATTACTTCCTTGCTATCACTTGCAATGAGGAAGCCTGTAAGGAAGGATCTTGCAATGACAGGAGAAGTCACTCTAACCGGTAGAATACTTCCAATAGGTGGAGTAAGTGACACGCTACCACTACTATGTTATAGCTTTCTAGTTTCTCAGTTTCTGTTAAAACTAACACACAAAATCTCTCACAGGTTAAGGAGAAGACTCTAGCTGCAAGCAGGAGTCAAGTGAAGATGATGATTTTTCCTGAGGGTAACCGTGGAGATTTTGATGAGCTCTCTTGCAACTTGAAAGAAGGGATTGATGTTCACTTTGTGGATGAGTATGAGCAGATTTTTGAGCTAGCTTTTGGGTATCATTTGGGATCTCCTCCGTTGAATTTTACAAGAAGTTTGACAAGTCTCATGTGGGATTTACTTAGTGGTTGTTTTCAGTAGCATATCACTGATACTTAAGAAATTCTTTAGGTTGATCTTCCTCTACCTCTTACTTATCACAAGATTAATTGTAATATATATGAGACAGAGATTCTGTAGTACTATTACTACCAATTTGGAGAAATTATTTTTGAAGTTAAAAAAATGGTTTTACAATCTTTTGATTATTTCTTGTTTGGAAATCAATTGGTAACAAACGCCAAACATCATCATCATGACTTACATCGATTAAGGAATCACAAAGTAGGATGTTTAACGATCAATATTAAGAATTAATGCCTGCTTTTATTAGCTTGCTTCCAATAGTATCTGATTAGCTATTCTTGTTTATACTTTATACCCAAGAAAAACATGAACCTGCTTTGATAAAATAGTATTGATAAATGAAATGATTGTTGTCAATGAGATGTGCTTTATATACATCCTTTAGAAATTTCTCGAATCTATAACCCTTGTCATGTGTGTCGTTGTTATTTCTTTGCAGGATGGATTCTTTGTTTCTATTATATATATTGTTCAGTGAGATTACAACTTTCCGAGGCACCACTAATTCATGATGCCTAACTTTCTATAGTACTAAGAATTAACTTAGAGGTGTTAAAAGATTAGGATCAGGATAGACTTTATTAAAGACATTACAATACATATTAGAACTCATCGGTACCGGTCCTGAGGGGAATCATTACAAACAACCGCTTCCGGCCCTCAAAAAATACTTGAAAAATTCAGTCTTTTTTATAAGAAAATTATTATTATAGTATATAACGTTCTTATAAAAATGGCTAATTTTTTGAAAATTGCTTCTGCTCTTTCCCATGTCAGAACCGGTACTGGAACTCATAGAAGAAGATCAGCTTAAATGCTTAATGTGACCTATGGAAATCATGATACAAAATCTGATCACTGATCCACTGGCCCTCATAAATTTCATCATGTGGTAAGAAAAAAAGAAAAAAAACATGGTAAGGAAATCAAGAGTTGAAAGATGAGCTTGAAAATATCAAAGAAAATATATGTGACAATTGCAAAAAGAAAAGAGTAAGAAGAGATACTTTTTTTTTTTTTTTTGAAAAAAGCAAGAAGAGATACTTCTTCAAGATTGTAGTTAAATGCTAGCTCGAATATCTGCTCATATTCATCGACGAATTGAACATCAAGACCCTCTTTCACATTTTCCGGGAGCTCATCAAATTCTCTCCGGTTAGCCTCAGGAAATATTATGGTCTTCAATTGACTCCTTCTTGCCCCCACAATCTTGTCCATCACCTGAGAAAGAATGTATAAATTACTAAAAATAATAATATAAATAGTAGTATATACTAATAATTCTAGTGTTATGTGGTTTACATGGGAAATTTGACCAATTCCACCCGTTGGAGTTATTTCTCCGGACATTGCAAGATTTTTCCTAACAGATTTATTCATGGCAAGTGACAGCAAGGAAGTGCATATCGTGCAGCCTGCGCTTGCACCGTAAACCCTACGGGTGTCTGCTCATACAAAACTTGTTTCCCAAACAGTATAAAGAATGTGCAGTTCCCCTGACTACCGAGCTTGCTTTTCTCTGGTGATGGACCACAAGATAACCTGGAAGCAGATACACAAACAGGTGAGAAAAGGAAATTTGATCAGATTACATGAACATGTTTTAATGTTCAGCGCTTTTTAGAAATATAGCTCAGTTTTTGACACAGAAACCTTGTTACAACTTTGTTGTTTTAAAACAGAAGAATTTTTTCAGACCCATTTTTACTGTATGATTCTTAGTTTTTATCTTTTTTACTAGGGCCATAACTCACAGGAATTTTGATCATTTTGATTCTCTTGATTTGATGCTTCTGATACAAAAACAAATAAGACTACTCAAAATGATGCCAAAGTAGATAATAACAAAAACTGAACTTCTTTGAATCATGAAATGCATAGTCTTCATATTTACCGATCAAGTCTTGTTCTAAATTCTAATTAATGCACACACAAAAAAAACTTACTTACTCCTAACAAAATTAATTAATATAACGCATTTCTTTTAACGCATTCATTCTTCTAACAGTTTAAGCTACATAATGAATTGGGACAGCAATTCATTAAAACATGAGTTACATTTACACGCTAATATATATTGATAGAGAATTCTACTATATACAATAACACTAAAACACCATATTCTTATTTAACATTTAGAAAAAACATACACTGCTTTTTCAAAAAAAAATAAAAAACATACACTGTTCCTTCACATCTAAAGCAGGCAATGGGTATATCTTGCATCACAAGAAACACATATTCCATCCTCTCTCTTCATCTTATTCTCATTCTCATCATCACCCCTTCATCTTCATCCTTTACTCCCACAGACATCGTCACAAAAGAAACCCTCAACAAACTCTGCTCAAAATCAATCATTTTCAACCGTCGCTTTTGCATCAAATGGCTAACCGCTGACCATAATAAAACGACCTCAATGAACATTCATGGCCTTATGGAGCTCGCAGTAGAAAAATCTCAAACGTTTGGTCAGGAAAACCTAGAATTGATGAACGTCTTTGCAAAGATCTCAGATGATGACAAGCAGTTCAAGAACGCTTGCGTTGAATGTGTGAAGGGTTATGGCACAGCGATCAAAGAGCTTGAGGGGGCTAAAGAGTTTTTGAGAAACAGCTCGTTCCAACAAGCGTTTTACGCTGCTTCGAAAGCAGTTGATTATGCTTACGTCTGCAAAGATCAGTTCGAAGGACCGTCTAATGAGCCGCCTTTTGTTTTGAATCGTAGTGTGAAGTTTATCACAATGTGTCAAATTGCTAGATTTTTCACTACTCTTTTCATTTAAATTCATATATGATTCACCTTCAAAAGGATAATATAATACTCGAAGAAAATTCAATAATAAAATTTTGTTTCAAACAGTTTTTTCTTTGCATAGGGATAATTTTCAACAATATATTATACAAACCAAAATATAATTTTATAAGATATAAAATGAGAACAAAACTATACATCAATAAGAGGTTAAAATATGATAAAGATTACTCTCAATTCTTTTCACAGTTATCACACGGATGTAAACTGCTTTTACAAATCTTGCCGTCGAATAAACTCTTCAAAGTAGTGTAGTAACGTTCATATATTAAGACTTGGTAAAGGATAAAATTAAGTTAAAATCTTAAACATATATAAACAGTATTTTCTTTTCAGTCTTGCGTTTTTGGAGATATATAACCGTAAAAAATGGTGGTTCAATTGATTAGAGAATAGATTATTATATTCGAATTTGGTACCGTGTGGATCAAGGAATGGATCCAAGCATTGCTTCTAGGATTCTACATCGAATCCGAATTTGGTAGCTAGGCTCGGCAATCATGTCCCTTCACCTTCGAGAGGCGGATTCTCAACTCCGGCAACGGAAGCTGCGATTTTCCTTCCCCGGACGGCGATTTGAAGAGGCCTTCGCGTAACTAACACCAAGCTTTGATTTTTCCCGCCACTTTTAAAACGTTTCCGTGTTATTCTGCGTTAGATGGGCTTTGAGGCCCAACAAACCCTCTTTCTTTTTTGAAACCCAGCTTAAACCCGGTATCATGGTTTACCTTTCCTGGTTCAAGTGATCTCTAAATGTCTAGGTGAGGGTTTTTCACATAAGAAAAAACAATAGAGGAAAGTCTTTTCAGATATTGCTGTAAAGATGAGGACATTTTGGCTAGTTGGATGTATGGGTTGGAAAGGGAAAAATTAAAAAGTTTGGTCCCAAATTTTTATTTTGGATTTATTGGGGGAACATTTTCAAATTCAACGGTGTAAAGTGTAAATTAAGCAATTCTTGTAGTTTGCCTCTGGATATTTCCCTAATTACATAGAAGTCATTTGGTTCCATTAATAGGTTCATAGCTCGGGCCATGTCCACTTGGTTCTTGAGGAAGGACCACTACTCAAATAAAGTCAGATCTTTCTTTGATTTGTCTAGTCTCTATTATTAAAATTATATATATCGTAAAGATTAGTATTTGGAGAAAAATAAATTAGTGCATATTTATACAAGAGCAACAATTATTTTGTACATTTCCATTATTCTGAATCCTACATATTACTTGTTGGAAAATAAGTAGTTACCAAAATTAGGGTATAGAAGCAGTCACAATGCATGGGAGTGAGTAGGTTGCTATAATATAAGTATATTTAGAAAGTAACTGGTACCTGGTCTTACTTAAGTGAAACTTGTTTACCAAGTGAATTGGCAATGCTGATACATGCATGGTAATGTTTGTTCTTCCATTTTGTATGGCATTTATAAAATTATAATAAATCATGATTTTTATTTTAGTAATCAACGTAGATACAATTTTTTAGATACAAAATTAGTGTCCATAAGAAGTATCTTCAATGTACATTGTTACTTTTGTCTCTATAATAACATTTAGAGGTAATTGTACTCTAACTCATTATTATTATTATTTTTTTATCTAAAATAAATATTCCTATTTTTCTTCTACTTCTATATATTTAAATGAAAATATCAATTTTATTGTTAACTCATTATTTTTTATTGTTTACTCAATATTTTGAAGAGGTCTATTATGAAAAATACATTGTACTATATTTCATCTCTATTAATTATACATATATTTTTAGTTTTTGAATAAATTTTCAATTTATTTACCTCAAAGTTTACAGCCAGTGCAGTGCATCTATTGCTTGAGAAGGAATTTAGAAAACAGAACAGAATTGCTTTTCTGAGAAAAAAAAACGCAATGAAAAGATTTCATCGGCTTGCAAACTAAATTGTTTCATGCTTTCTTCCAGTGGCAATGCTGCATTGAGTAAGTGTGGGGCAGTTGTCCCCTTGAAATCTTAAAATTCAGTGTTTATTATTTAAAATTTTAGTGATGCCCTTGTTCATATATACTCGCTCTGTTTCTAAAAGATCTATATTCTAGTTTTTCACACTTTTTAATAAAATACAATAAATTTGTATAGTTTTTTTATATTTATTTTCTTTTCATAATATTAAACCAATCAAAAATCAATTAGTGCAATTAAGTTTTTTGAAGTTTACAACTATTTAATAAAACATACATTGAAAATGTAAAAAATAGATCTTTTAGAAACAAATTTTCTTTGTAGAATATGTATCTTTAAGGAACGGATGGAGTATATATATCATTTCTGCTCCGGATCAAAATAATTTCTAAAATCCACCACTACTGCCTTCTTCCCCCCCCCCCCTTTTTCTCTTATCGAAGAGATTCTGTTCCAAACCAGTTTATCAAGAGAGTAGCAAAATACATTGAAAATGGCTTAACAGCTAAAAAAAACAACTCACATGTTTTATTAAAGTTTTATGTGATTAATATCTAGCTAGCTATCATAACAGATATGTTGACATTGTGAAAGTACATAAAACATCAAAAGACAGAATGTATGCTTTCATCTAATTAAGTGATTAAAAATTACGTCGACAAAACACAAAACAACTTGATTATTATTCAAATCGAAATAACATACAACATAGATGTAGAGGGAAGCAAACTCATTAGCTTCGTCCTACGAACTATTTTATTTTATGTAAAGAAAGAAAACAACGCTCACACATATAGTACTTAAATCCAACGAGACCACCACGCTTACATTCTTATTTTTTTACTTCAATACTTCAGTAGTTTAATAACGACCGTAGCAGTGGCAATGATCGTCGTCGTCATTTGTTAAATGCACTCCATCGTGGTGGTGATCATGATCCTCACACTCTCCTCTGCATGACTCGTGGTAATGCTCAGCGCATTTGGCTTCACAAGAGCTTTCGCTACATGGGTATGATAATATGGCTTCGCCTAAAAACTTCGTACATGACGCCTCGCTCTTTGGGATTTCTATATATAATGAGCATTCATTCAGTTTATATACACTGAAAGACACGTATTTTTGGTATATATGCATGCGTATGAATATTTTGAGAAAAAAGTTGAACCAAAATTACCGGCCGAAATGAATAAGACAACGAGCAAAAGAGTGGTGAAGCAGATGGAACTGGTGGTCTTTGCCATTTCTGTAACTCTTGATTCTTCTTTCTACTCCTAGTTAATTGCTTCTTTATGTATTCAGAAACTTGTGTGATATGATGGACAGGGGTGTTAATCTATTTATAGTGAAAATATAGTTGACTTTTGTAACCCAATTTGCAACGTCGTGGTTTTATTCTTACATAGATGTGGCCTATTTGTTGGCTAGCATGCTACCGTTTTAAAGCCCAATTGCTAAATCCTCTCAAAGCCTACTACTAGAAGTTTGAGAAAGAAATTATAAAAGGTTGAGAATTGAGATACATAAGATAAACCGGTTAAAGAAGTATCATCAAATCGTTGGCATGAAACTTCTCCGGTGGGTTTCCGGTGAACAAGTGTTTGAAGGGTGTAGGAGGATGTAGAGAAGTAGAAGTGGTGACTGGAGGAAGAAAGGAAGTAGAACGGTGGAAGAAGAGTTTTGTTGGCTATGTGATTTTTCCTCATTTTAACGAGTATGGGGTTGGAAATAGTAAAAAAAAAATGCTGCCAACTTTTCATATATTGTGAGTAAACAATTAAATTCAACTATGTAGATTAACCAAGTTTTCAAGTTTTCTTAATGACAGTATTACCTAATTCTTTTTTTATCAACTACCTAATTCTATTGAGGTCATTTTATATTAACTGTTTCCCATAGCTCGGCTTCGTAGCCACTTGATTCTAGCTATTTCTTAATGAAACTCCTCATTAATGTCTTTAACTATCCGGGTGAGGTAATCTATTTCGACCTTTTAAAAAGCTTTATAGTCAAATCCTACTTCTCTTTTTATTTGATTTTCTGTAATAATTTCTATAACTTTATAATGCTAGAGCTTTAAATAAAAGGATTATTACGGCAAAGGCTAGAACTCTAGTTTACAAATATTTTAATGCATGCTTGAATTAGTGTATACAATAAAATATAAACGAATGCCTAATTTAGATATTCTCTGAACAAGATCGGCTGACTCGACCTTTCCTGAAACGTAGTCGCCAAGAAAAAAATAACAGTAGTGGCGTTTATACTTTCATAAGTTTTTTTTTTTTTTTGAGAAAGGGCTTTTACTTTCATAAGTTTGTGGGTTTAATAAGAATTTTGGTAATCAGCGTAGGGGAAAGTAATTAAAATAGCTATTCTCCAAACTAAGAAATTTATCACCGAAATATACTCCATGTATTATGTGGATATGTAGCTGCATATGATTTATAATTCTTGCGATTTGCTAGAGACATTTTAACGAAAATCGTGAAGGAAACGAGTACAGTTTTTTTTCTAAATCGAATTATAAATTAGACATAACACAAAAGTATAGTTTATTATTAATACGAAACAGCATACAACATGATTTTATTATAAACTTTTTTTGACATCTATCTTATTATAAACTTAGAAGATCAATATTCTTCATTTTATTTATAGCAAACAGCTTGAACATATATGATATATCCCTTACTATATCGAACATACCACACTTACATTATAAATATATAAGATCTTATTTGTTTTTTTCCATTCGCAAGGTTTTATTTTTATGTGGTTTTCAGTACTTTCCGTAGCAGTGGCAATGCTCTTCATAGTCATGCTTCTCACACTCTCCTTTACACGAGTTGTAGTAATGTTCCCTACATACTTTCTTACAAGCTCTTTCCTTACATGGATGCACTGGGGCTTCGCCTAAAAACTGATTACAGTTCGAGTTCGCCTCGCTCTTCGAGATTTCTGTACATATCCAACATCCATTCAAACGCATATATATAAATACTCTAAATTTGATAACGATGAGACTGAAGAAGAGCAGGGCCGGCCCTGGGCTAAAACCCGTAAAGCTTGGGCTTTAGGCGCCAAACAATGTATAAATATTAGGGGCGCCAAGATCTTTAAGTTTGCTAATCTAGTCCAGTGGCTTGTTTTCTTCTGTTTTTACTAAAACTTACAGGTTCGAACCCTGTGCTCACAAACAAATCTAATTTATTCTGATTCTTTTAGTGATAATTATAGTTTACTTATTTATATTGTATTAAATGATTGTCATACAAAATAGAATAAATTAACTAAGGTAAAGTTTCTTTTCCAAAACAATGTCATTTACGAGAGACTAGTCATCTTTTTTTCCCTTCTTTTCTCTTTTTTTCTTTTATGCATTATTCTTTTCCTGAGTAATTTAATAACTTTGTAGAAAATATTTTTCTTTTTGAACTTAACTTTGTAGAAAATCTTGCTGGCAACAAAATAAGCAATCTACATATTGGTGTAATCTGAAACCAGTAGTATTTCCAGTAACATTTTAATTACGTATGAACGATTTAGAATCATTATTTTATCAACATGATAGATTAATATATTATCAATATTTTAGGGTTCTTGATGAAATTTTTGTTTGGTTTAAAATGCTAATGTTTTTAAAAATCATTGTTGCTATGGGGCATTATATTTTAATGTGCTTTAGGCACCACGAAACTCCGGACCGGCACTGAAGAAGAGGATATAATTAAAAGAAGTGTCTATATATATTCTCTATGCATGCATGCATGAAAATTTTGGAAAATACTAAAATCGAAATTACCGGTGGAAATTAACAAGACAACGAGCAAAAGAGTGGTGAAGCACATGGTATTGAGGGTCTTTGCCATTTCGGTAGCTTTTGCTTTCTTCCTTTTTTTTTTCTTGCACTTAATTGATTACTTGATAATGTTAAATTTGGATGATAGAAATCAGTGGGGATTGTTACCTATTTATAATGAAATCTTTGTTGACTTATTAGGCAGTTTAGTTATATATTACATTCTTTATTTCTTTTTCTTTTTTTTTTTGTCAAAAGTTATATATTACATTCTATATACAGTAATACAGTATACTAGCTAGATTTGCGACGTCGGCGTTTCATTCTCATACGTATATAGCCTATAATTAGGCACAGCTCTTAAATTCCATGCATACTTTCATTTTAAACCCCGTTAGGTAATTTCCCTTTTTAACAGCTCTTAAATATTATTTGCGTATATACTTTCCGAAATATATATAACTTTTGTTTTTTGAAATAACACCATATTTTTGTTTATATATTCACATCATTCTCCTTTTTTGATAAAACACATCATTCTTTTTTCTTTGAAAACTTTTAAATTCTGTTATAAACGATCTAAACTCAACTGTATAATTAATGGTTCCTACTTCTTTTAATTTTAGGTTTATCTCTTCTTTAAAAAGGTAATTTTGTGCTTTTCAAAGGTCATTTAAAATTGTGGTATTTGATAAAAAAAAAAAAAAAAGCATACGATAGTACTAATTAGAATATAGAAAATAAACATAGTGTTATATTTAATTATGCATTTGATTTGCAAATCAGATCTGTTGGAGATAAAGATTCCCATCGGAGAGAAGAACGAGACTTAAGTAATATGTACAAGGAAATTGAGCTATTCCATTTTCTGTCAATTAGTTTTATGTTGAATATCTAGAAAAAAATATCATGGTAACAGAGCGGTTTCCTATTCTGGCACATTAATCCGGTTAGAAAGTATTCCAATTATTTCACTAATTGATGGCATAAGAAATGTTTAATTCCGCTGAAACAGTTAGAAAAAAGTTTATTTTAGAGGGGAAATGATGGATTATGTCAGAGATTAATCTTTATACGCATAATCATTTCAAAGAAAGGTGTTAGAAATAAAAATCTCACATCAAAAAGATAAAATGGACTTAAGTAATATGTACCATTTCACTTACCGTCAATGGTTTTATGTTGAAAGACCAGAAAACTTAACAAAATCAAATATAATATTTTCATAGAGATAAAAATTGATCACATTTAACAAAATAAATCAAATAAAGTAAACAAACGCACAATTTCAATATTTTTTAAAAAAGAAAAACAAACTACTAAGCAATAAAACAGATTAGAGAGCTATGTTCCATGAATAATCTTTGCGCATTGGATCTTAATCCATTTGTAACTCTTTTTCAAAGATTTCTTCACCTTTCCTTCAGCCGAATAGAGCTTGTATTTGGCCACTCGTCTCTTTCTCTTAATCTCAGGATCGTTCCACCATCCTACGATTATTACATTAATTCACAAACATATACTTTTATACAATGTTAGAGTCATTGTAAACCTCATCTAAAATGTTAGATCAATAATCATTTTAAACGTAAATGATGTGTAAAGTAGAAACAAAATGCAAACACAAAAATTCGTTGTAGTTTAGAAATGATATATGGTTCATTTTTTTGGTAAGTACCTTTTAATGTTTTTGAATGAGAAGGAGGTCTCCTGGATTTAACGGGCAGGTCCTTGTAGGAAATTTTACGCCATAGATCTGATGTCATGGGAGATTGATTACGCTTTGATTCTCTAACAACATAGATTCCTCTAACCGGTTTTAAGTCGGCAGGATCAACTAGTTGAAGGTTCCGATCTCCTTCATACGATTTGTAAGATCGTATGTTAGGAGATTGGAGATCCTTCATCCCGTCTCTCTATTTTTTTTCTGTTTATTTTATCTGTTTTATATCTCATTTGAATCTCCATAATGTGATCTATAAACTTGTTTTTTTTTCAGGATGGCAAATATGTGGTGGGGAAAAAACTTGTTACAACGATTTTATCAAAAATAGAAAGGACATTAACTTTTGACGAACAATAGAGACTAGAAAAAAGGCAATACAAATTATCACCCATGCATAGTCTTGACCGTAAATAGATATGGTCTCTTTCTCTTTCCCAGCTTACTGATTTTTTTTCCTGGTTAGAATTCAACATAAAGGTCCAATATAATTACCAAAGTAAAGGGGTGCACTGGTATGTACAGAGATTGTATGTTCATCCTGTAAACAATCTCACGCACTGGAATCAACTCTGAAAGAAAGAAGAACATTAACTGAATGAGGTTATC
This sequence comes from Eruca vesicaria subsp. sativa, assembly GCA_932364175.1. Lineage (NCBI taxonomy): Eukaryota > Viridiplantae > Streptophyta > Magnoliopsida > Brassicales > Brassicaceae > Eruca > Eruca vesicaria. The sequence goes on from CAKOAT010180710.1 coordinate 274,539, forward strand.
AACTCTTGCATATTACTATTCATAGAGTTACAAAACACAACACGTGACCAGAACCCTTGTCATTCAAGTCATTGACACTTAGTTTTTTAGTTCTACGCATATATTTACACATTATTGTATTTAAATAAGTCATATACACTTCTGAAAATATTTATTTATTTTAATATATATCACTACGGTGTAAAACAAAAGTTATACATATACATAAGTGAAATTAAACACCCGCGGGTTCAAAGTCTAGTTTGTCTTTTAAGTTTTAATATAGAAGATATTAGCTTTACTCTTTAGTAAACTTAAAGCTTCCTTTCTGATTACAAAATTCTTAATGCCTTTTCACATCAAGGGCTAAGTACGAACCTATGTTCCGAGTTGGCATTTTAGCTTAGAACATAGTGTTGGTTGGTTTATACTAGTTTGAGAGGACTTGATCAAACTCAAACCGAGCTACTTTTTAGTTTGATTAGTTTAGTTTAAGTCCTGTTAGGCTTTATGCTAAAGAATATATTACTGAGAATAGTAATGAGAATATTGGTATGATGTCTTTTTATCCATAGATGCTTAAACATGGTAGTTAATATCTTCTTTACATGTAAATAAACCCTGTAAACAAACTCATCAAAATCCAAAAACAAGAGAGAATGCAATTCGAATTTTATCTTCAGATACTTTTGGTGGATACAGCAGCACAGTGAGCAATGCAAACATTGTGGGGTGTTGGGTTCCCATTATGAAAGAATAAAGAATGAGGGATCATCCTTGTTTCTAGGGTTACAAGAAAATCTCCTTTAGGATTAAGAGTACTATCATGATTAAGCAGAGGATGACAAGAACAGACGCACACATAACCATACCTCCACTTCTCTGTGTACGTTCTGCCTGCAGAGATTCATAAAGCAAATCCACTTGAACATTCAGTCATGAAAACGTTGAGAGAGAGAGAGAGAGCGAGATGGTATATACTCTAAAAGAGTTTACCTTTTGCAGCTGTTTGAGACCATCTTCAACTGTACTAGCAACGTTCTGGATGTTGTAGTCAATCCGATCAACTATTGTACCCTGTCACAAACAAAAAAAAATTGAGTGACTTTTAGACGCTAGGTAACAGTTAAACAGTGTTATACCTGGTCTATTACAAGTGCAGAAAGATCCTTCATTATCTGGGCGAGCTCGTTTACGGATTCAACAACCTGTAGATGACACAGAAGGAGAAAGGTGACAAGGTTATGATTGTATATGAATAGAAGATAGCAATGAAGAGCACTAAGTGTTGCAAAACACTAACCTGCTGAATCTCTTTCTCCCTCTCTACTGATATTTCCTCGCTCTTTTTTATCTTGCTCATCTGATGCTCACTAAATAACTGAAACCAAAAAAAATGCATAGTTACAGAACACATACAAAAGAGGAACAACGTTTGTAGATTGCAATAAAGGAGTCGTACAATATCATCAAAGTCATCATCTTCTGCTCTAGAGCTGCTTCCATTGAGATTCATCTCTAAATCCGCTCCATCCTGATCATACATCACAGAATATATTTCCTTAGAATCATACAAAAATAAACAAGAGACTAATGAAATTCATATGACCAAAAGAGCAGTTGCAGAACAAAACAAGAGACTCCAAAACTTAGTAACTAGAACTTCATTGCATACCTCTTTTTGTAGTCTCAGACGTTTCAGATATGTAGACTGTTTCTTGCGGAGCTCCATAGAAAGGAATTGGAGATCAGTAGCAAGAGATCTCTGTTACAAAAACACATCAAAGTGTCAAACTTTAGATGTTGATGAAAAAAGAAGGAGCCCAAGAACACTGACCTGCACGTTTTTCCTGACGTTTGAATCCTCAGAAGGTCCAGCTGCAGATAGCTTCTGAAGTTGCTTCTCTGATTTCCTCAACAGGAAAGTAATCTCTTGAGTCAAAGACTCAATCTGATGCTGATCTTCTTTACCATCACCAAACGTAGGCATCAAGGCTTTCGCATGAGCCTTCCCCAGTTCAGCCATTTTAGTCCTTGCCCTCTGAATGTTCACTGAAATCTCCTCAGAAACATCGACCCAATCTGGTGGTAACCCCACTGTTATTGCTCCTCCTCTACTGTAACAACATTGAAAAACAAAAAGATTTTTTTTCAGCTTCAACAAATCAATAAGAAACATTTTTTTATTACCATGGAAGTTATGGACCTTAGACTCTTTGGAAATTCCAATTTAAAGAATAACATTTCCTAGTAATGGTGGTTAGAACCCGGAGCACAAGGAAATCATTGTTGCTTAGGATGATACCAATTCTTCTAAAATTGGTCTAGTTGTCCGCCTAAACAATAATCCTCGCCTAACCACGGCAACGAATAAATCCCAATTTTTTTGATCATACACAAAAGAACAAATCCCAATTTTTTTTTATTCGTATACAATAATCTTCTTAATATAACCAACATTCTTTTTATTACCATGGAAGTTCTGAAGCATAATCTTCTAAGCTGAAGTCAGTCTTTGGAAATTCCAATTTAAAGAATAACATTTTCGTACCAATGGTGGTTTGAACCCGGAGCACAATGAGAATCATTGTTGCTCACAATGATACCAATTCTTCTATATCAGTGTTCTAAAAATCGGTCTAGGCGCCGCGGCGCCAACTATTGAAAAAACAATGCCTAAATCTTACTTCTCTATAACGCGCCTAACCATTTCTTGAGCATTGCTACCAATTAATCAACAACTTAGTAACAAGATTCATAAGCTTAACTAACACTAGAAGCTACCCCCATGTTTAATGAGTTTCTTATGCAATCACAAAGCTCCAACAATTCTACTGTGCGGTTTGTACCTCGAACTCCCTGGATCTTCGGTACTAACCGGAGCATAGGATCGTTTGGGATGCAATAGAGATGAGCTAGCCATCTCGATCACAGGACCTACGCCGGATTTCGATTCCGTCATCGGAGCACGGACGCTCCTCAGTGAGTTTCTGTACTTTCGGAACAACAACGTACGATTCCTCGTCGCCATAGCAGCAGCTATAGATGTTAAACCACTAGAAGAAAAACTCAGTAGCCTTTGTTTTTAGATTTCTCTCCGATCGTTAGCTATAGATCTGAACAGGAACGTGGTTTCATCGTAGCGATTGGGAACGGATCCAGCGCGAAATCGTCACGTTGAGTGAAACGAGGATCGGAGGTTTCTTGAGCTGTTCGAGTGCTCGGAGGATTGATCCTTCGATCGCCGGCGAGATTAAACGTCTCCGACGAGAAAGAGTCAGCTCCGAGATTTACAAATTGAAACTTTTCATCACCCGAGAAAAAAAGAGTGAATAATTTATTTTGGGTTTAGATTGAAGCTTAATGGGCTTATAACATGGGCCTTATAAGTTTTCTAAATTTCTTTGTTCTCTTCGTCTCTGCATTTACTAACATTATCTCCAGCCTGAAACTTAACAGTTCTCTGACAAATTTACAGATCGACTTTTATCATATAAGAAAACAGTTAAATTTAGTGTATGGTAGGGGCTGCGCGAACGCAAACCCCCTCTGCCACAAATAATGACGTAAGCTCTTCCACTTGGGAAGACTTTAGGCTAAGCGCCCTTCCTCAGTGCAATGGAAGTCACTAGCCTAGGCCACTCGTCTTCTTGATCACGAGTCGACCCCGTCCAGGTAAGTAATTTGCAAGAAGCCACGAGCGTTGTTTTTATAGTGAGTCTCCAAGGCCTCCTTTGTTTCTCCTAACCGATGTGGGATGCTTGCGAAGTATGAAACTTTCGCTGTTTTAGTTTCCTTAAGAGACACTACATGCCGTCTCAGTGCTACTTTTTTTAACAGCGTGTCGGATATAGGGCTAATACAAACGAAAAACGGCAAGACCTTGGCTTACTTTACATCTCTACTGGGCTGGGTATCTTTTAGGCCCAAATTAGTGACTAGTATAAGGTCATTGATGACCAACTCTTAAATTATTGTCTACTGTATGTATGTATAGTAGTGTTGTGCCTGTTGGTTAAAGCTATAGTTTACTTAAAGAGTTAAACGAGATTTTAGATGGATTTCTAAACTCTAAAGCAATATCAATAATCGACATGGTCCATAAGTTATGAAGATCTCTAAGTTATAGATACGTTGGTTGAAATTCAACTACCTAATAAGTAACATGTAGATAACAACTTTAAATTGTGAGTTTGAGTGGAAAGGTAATCTACAAATTTGGATGTCACTGAGAGAACAGTTATTCAACCTTTCAACTCCCTTCACTGATCTTTTTATAAAATTTAATAGCTGAGCTATGGAGAACAGATCTAAGCCTTTTGTTAAAAATGGACTAAAAGTACACTAAAGGGAGTTAATCCTCCCGATGATGTCCAGCAAAATAATATGTAGAAGTTTGATATTTAAAAATGGTTACAAAACTAAGACTAATATATATTTTTGTTAGCCAACAATCAAACCCAAAAGTAAGAAAAAAATAACATATAGAAGCAATATTCTAAACGTATTATTACACTAGACTTCCACTTCAATGTTCTCAGTTCGTGCATTCAACTGGAACGCATATATATGTAGATCTAGTTCATATAATATATCTTGTTGATACATGGTATTAAAGAAAGTACTTGGATACTCGAATATCCATATTTTAAACCTCGTACTTTGTCACTGAAAAAGGCAGTTAAATTAAAATATATAGTTGGTGATTAGTCATTTCGTGAAACTTTGGAAGTTTATGAAAAAGTGGAGCCGTCGAGTGACTTATAAATTAAATCGCATAAGAGAGTAGGATTGACAATATCTAATCGACTTTTTCAGAAGAAAAGCATAATCACTTTAAGAAATCTATATACAAGGGGTTGTTTTATACATCTTAGTGGTGTTAGATATTTAAGGGACCCAACTGTACTAAGTTCGTAGGTATCACTAATAAAATGTGATCCATATTAAGACAATCATAAGTTAAGACTAGAACTTATAAATGAGCTTCTTCATATATAATGAAAGTAGATATTCTTGCTAGAAGATATTAGCAGTTGAAAATAACTGATTAATGTGCTGGCGAGCAGAGAAAGCTGGTAGTGAGATAAGCTGAAGTACCACATAAGTACATATATATAAACAAAAACAAACTGAACTTAACCAACTACACTATACTGTTTTCAATCAAATCTTGATTTTGCTTATCTCAATTTTCTTATTTTGAATGTGACCTTTTTTGCCTTTGTGGTTTACATTTACATGCTTATCTTATTTTTACATTCAAAGAAACCAACCATTTATGTTTCCATCAATTCCATATAGGTTTATAATTAAATAAGCGGATGAAAATAAATGCAGTTAAGAAATGTATAACTATTAAGCAAAAAGAAGAATTGTATATCAAAATAAAATGAAACAAATATAATTTTTAGCATATTGCTTAAATATAAATGTAAACAATTAGGTTAGTATCAAACATATAACTTCTAAAGTTATGTTTTCCCTATTATTTTCATTATTCTTATCATTTTAAAACAGAGTCAGATTTCTTTTTTTGACAAAGGGCTTAGAACAGATTCAGTTATCAGTATACTATCAGCATCATTCTAAGGCAAAGGAAGATATTAGCTGATCCATAATGTATCCACAACCAACAAATATTTTCTTACAAAATATACATGACTTTAATTATTCAGAGATGTATATAGAGAGCTTATTTACCCACGTGTACCTCCGAGTTCTCAAAATAACTTCAACTACTTAAAGTAATATAACAAGAGAGGAAACAAAGTGACAACATGTAAAAAAAACACTTGAAAACCTAGTTTAGGCTTTAGAATAACAACATCATAGCAAGTGTCAAATCTATCCATGTGATCGTATGTGTTTGGTCCATTTACAGAATTATACAAGGTTTCGAGTGCAATAGACTTTATATTGAAGTCCATAAGAAGTGAGTCACGAGCTTATAATAGCAGACATTGGAATGTCACTGTTGAAGTTGTCAGATTATTTACTTTATATGTTATATTTAGATTTTGAGTGGTGCTGCTTTTTTAACATATGACGCATATACAAAAGCTTACAAGGACCACAATCATAATGAACATTGTAGTTGACAAGCCAAGCACTACTCTACATAATGAATTAATTGAAAAAAAAAAAGATTCAAGTGGGATCATTATAGCTTTTAAAGAAAGCACGTCAAGCCAACGCTACAGTTATGAAAAAAACAAAACAAAAACAGAGACAGCATAAAAGTTGAAGGTGATTGGTAGATGAAGTTAAGAGTTGCTGTATACACTTGTAATTCATACATTGGTTTGTGTCTCTCTCTTTCTCTCTTTATTATAGTGTTGTTTATGAATCTTTGTTTCTTGATTTGGAACCGACATGGCTCCTAACACTTGGGATTTTCTCTGTCTATTCATAGGAATCTGAATCTCACTCTCTCTCACTCCAACCTGTGTGTAAGTTCTCCTCAGTCTCTTCTCTTTATATTCTTTTTTTTTTTTTGTTATTGTTAGATTCACTTAGGTTTTGTTGTGTTTGATCTTGACTAACGTTTGAGGTGTTTACTTCCTTCTTACTCAACTTTTTTTGGAGTTTGTTTGCTATTTGGGACTCTTGTCTAGTGTTTGGTTTGTTAGTTTCTCACAATTTTATTTCTTACTTTAGACAACAAGAACTTGATGATGATTCACATATGTGTGTTTCCTCATTGGTATGGTTTTGCGTAATACACAATCCCAACGTTCCTACCTTTACAAACTTTCTCAACTGGGTCTGAAGTTCAAGAAAGATTACACATCGAAACTCTTTACTTTGTTGACTTTTTTTTAATCTTCCTTTGCTTATTTTTCACAGGAACAAAATCTTTCTGTCTTGGATTTTGGAGATGGCTATGCAAACTGGTCAACAGATCTCTTGGTGGAATGCTTTTGGATCTCAGCCGTTGACTCCGGTGAGTCTTACCGGCGATTCTGACTCGTTCGGATCTGCTGTAGAGACAGAACATGGTGTGGATAAACATAACAACAACTCTGCTACTCACTTGGCTTTCTCACTTGGTAACACTTAACTTCCTTTGTCTTTCTCTATGTATGGTTGTAGTAAACTTTCTAAATTCTCCAAATTGTAAACTGGTGGAACATGTTTTACTATCTACTTATAGGTGTGTAACTGAGCTAAATTGTCTAAAGTGAATCTATAAAAGGAAATAGATGTTGTATGCTTCATATTGTAATGTTTTTTCCTTTTGTAGATAACTGTGAATCCATACTTATATGTTTTCTATTCTTTTAGGTGATGTGAAGAGTTCAAGAGGTGTACCAAAGCCTGCTTTCTCAATGCAACCACCTTGCTTGGAATTTGGATTTACTCAGCCACAGGTACAGTATTCCACATTTTTCTAGAAAAAAATCTAAAAATATTATCTATCATCAATGTTTTTTTATTTTTATTTTTTTTTTCTGAGTAACTAGTTCTTGTTTGGTGTTTTATTTCTTTGTACATTTAGATGTATCCTTGTGTGGAACAACACTATGGAGTTGTTTCAGCCTATGGTTCTCAGAGCAGAGTGATGCTTCCTCTAAACATGGAAACAGAAGATGGAACAGTCTTGGTGAACTCAAAGCAATACCATGCAATCATCAGACGTCGCCAATCACGTGCCAAGGCTGCTGCTGTTCTTGACAAGAACAAACAAAGTAGCAGAGGCCGTAAGGTAAATTATAACATATCAAAAACTATTTTAGTATTTTTGTTGTAAATCAAGTCCATTTAGTGTTTGTTTTGGCCTTAAGTTGATGTATGTTGCAGCCATATATGCACCATTCACGTCATCTCCATGCACTGCGCCGTCCAAGAGGATCCGGTGGAAGATTCTTGAACACTAAAAGTGGAACCAATGCAAAGAAAGCTGATGGAACTAAGCAGCCTCAGCCTCAGCAAAGTAACTCTCAGAACTCTGAAGTTCTTCATCCGGAAAGTGGGACCATGAACCTAACAGGGCTAAATGTCTCTGGATCAGAAGTTACAAGCATGAACTACTTTCTAAGTTCTCCGGTCCATTCTCTTGGTGGCATGCTAATGCCTAGCAAGTGGATTACAGCAGCAGCAATGGATAATGGCTGCTGCAATTTCAAAACCTGATATTTTACCATTGTGTCAGAGTCAAATAGAGAGAGAGAGGAGAGAACTCTTGGTCTTGTAAAAAGACAATGAGTTTTCTTTCTTTCTTGGTAATCCATTTTGACTGTGAACAGGCAAATCATCTTTGGCTCATTCTCTATCAAGGCTTTCTTCTCCTGTAAGGTGAAGGACAACCTTGATGCTATCTTAGTGTGAAAACTAGTTAAAACTGTGTGAAGAACAATGATGGGGCTTTTGGCAACTAAACCCACTGTCTTGTGTGGTTTTCTGATGTTTTATATCTCCTGTTTATCTGTGTGTGTGTGTTTATGTATGTTTCTGAAACAAATGTAAGAACTTGTAGTTGTGTGGCTTATGTAACATAATTCAGTCCTGGATTCGTATATTTTTCCTTCTCAGTTGTTCACGTAACTACAAGCTCTAGAAGGTACAAATCTTATCAGAACTGAAAAGAGTTCTATGCTTGTGAACGACACTTAATATCATAGCATGTTCTTGCTGTAACGAATAAGAAAAAGATTGAACTTAATGTATGGTAGGGGCTGCGCGGACGCAAACCCCCTCTGCCACCAATAATGACGTAAGCTTTTCCACTTGGGAAGACTTTAGGCTAAGCGCCCTTCCTTGGTGCAATGGAAGTCACTAGCCTAGGCCACTCGTCTTCTTGATCACGAGTTGACCCCGTCCAGGTAAGTGATTTTCACGTTGCCACGAGTCTTGTATTTATAGTGAATCTCCAAGGCCTCCTTTGTTTCTCGTAACCGATGTGGTGACTCTGGAAAATCTCAAACTTTCCGCTGTTCTTATTTATTTTAAAAGAATTAATCGACTCATTAAGTGGTATATGAAAATTAGAAAATATGATATTTTTGTTTTACTGCATAGAAGCATCATGCACTGCCATAGTATGAAGATAAAAGAGGTTTGAGACATTTGGTGTTTCCGTTTCTCCAAAATATAAATTTTTATTGTGGTTAGTCCAGAAATTAAGTGTTATATGAAATTAAAATAAATTACACGTTCAAAAATTTGAAACGATGCTCTTGTACCATTAAAATAAAATTAAAATACATTAATATAAATTTATAATCTGTTTTGGTTTTTTTATTCAACAATGAAACGCCTAAACTTCAATTTATAGCATTAACCGGAATACTCGATCTTTTCATAGGGGTTACCCCACATATTTTAAGAAAAATTAGAAAATATCATATTTTTGTTTTACTGCATAGAATCATCATGCATAGACATAATAGTAAGATGAAAGAGGTTTGAGACCTTAGATGTTTTCGTTTCTCTAGAAAATAAATTTTTATTGGGGTTAGTCCACTAATTAAGTGGTATATGAAGCTAAAATAAATTACTTGTCCAAAATTCGTAATGATACTCTTGTACCATAAACATAAATTTAAAATAAATTAATATAAATCTATTATCTGATTTGGTATTTTCTAATCAACAATAAAGAGCCTAAACTTAAATTTATAGCATTTAACCATAAACTTGATCTTTTCGTATGGGTTAGTCCACGTATTTCAAGAAAAATTAGAAAATATCATATTTTTGTTTTACTGGATAGAATCATCATGTGTTGACATAGTATGAAGATGAATGAGGTTTGAGACATTAGGTGTTTCCGTTTCTCCAAAAAATATTTTCTTAGTAGGGTTAATCAACTGATTAAGTGGTATATGAAATTAAAATAAATTATTTGTTCAAAAATTCGAAATGATGCTCTTGTAGCATGATAATAAATTTGAAATAATTTAATATAAATTTATAATCTGATTTGGTATTTTTTATTCAATAGTAGAGAGCATAAACTTCAATTTATAGCATTTATTGGCAAACTCGATCTTTTCATAGGGGTTATAACCCACATATTTCAAAAAAAAATAGGAAATATGATTTTTTTTACTGCATAGAAGCATCATGCACTGCCATAGTATGAAGATGAATGAGGTTTGAGACCTTTGGTGTTCCCGTTTCTCCAAAAAATAAATTTTTATTGTGGTTAGTCCAAAAATTAAAATAAATTACTCGTTCAAAGATTCGAAACGATGTTCTTGTACCATGAAAATAAATTTAAATTAAATTAATAGAAATTTATAATCTGATTTGTTTTTTTTATTCAACAATAAAGAGCTTAAACTTCAACTTATAGCCTTAACCGAAAACTCGATCTTTTCATAGGGGTTAACCCACATATTTCAAGAAAAATTAGAAAATATCATATTTTTGTTTTACTGCATAGAATCATCATGTTTTGACATAATATGAATATGAAAGATGTTTGAGACCTTAGGTGTTCCTGTTTCTCCAAAAAAATAAATTTTTATTGGGGTTATTCCACTGATTAAGTGGTATATGAAGCTAAAATAAATTACTCGTTCCAAAATTCGAAATGATGCTCTTCTACCATAAACATAAATTTAAAATAAATTAATATAAATTTATTATCTGATTTGGTATTTTTTAACCAACAATAAAGAGGCTAAACTTCAATTTATAGCATTTATCGGCAAACTCGATCTTTTCGTAGGGGTTAGCCCACGTATTTCAAGAGAAATTAAAACAATATGATATTTTTGTTTTACTTCATAGAAGCATCATGCACTGACATAGTACAAAACTTAAAGAGGTTTGAGACTTTAGGTGTTCCCGTTTCTTTAAAAATAAATTTTATTGGGGTTAGTCCACTAATTAAGGTGTATATGAAATAAAAATAAATTACTCGTTCAAAAATTCAAAATGATGCTCTTCTACCATGAAAATTAATTTAAAATACATTAATATATATTTATAATCTGATGTGGTATTTTTTATTCACCAATAAAGAGCCTAAACTTCAATTTATAGTCTATATAAGAAAACTCGATCTTTTCATAGGGGATAACCCACATATTTCAAGAAAAATTAGAAAATATGATATTTTTGTTTTACTGCATAGAAGCATCATGCACTACCATAGTATAAAGATGAAAGAGGTTTCAGACCTTTGGTGTTCCCATTTCTACAAAGAATAAATTTTTATTGTGGTTACTCCAGAAATTAAGTGTTATATGAAATTAAAATAAATTACTCGTTCAAAAATTCGAAACGATGTTCTTGTACCATGAAAATAAATGTAAATTACAGTAATATAAATTTATAATCTGATTTGTTTTTTTATTCAACAAAAAGAGCCTAAACTTCAATTTATAGCCTTAACCGGAAAACTCGATCTTTTCATAGGGGTTAGCCCACATATTTCAAGAAAAATTAGAAAATATCATATCTTTGTTTTAATGCATAGAATCTTCATGCATTGACATAATATGAATATGAAAGAGGTTTGAGACCTTAGGTGTTCCCGTTTCTCGAAAATATATTTTTTTATTGGATTAGTCCACTGATTAAGTGGTATATGAAGCTAAAATAAATTACTCGTTCAAAAACTCGAAATGATGCTCTTGTACCATAAACATAAATTTTAAATAAATTTATTATCTGATTTGGTACTTTTTAATCAACAATAAAGAGGCTAAACTTCAATTTATAGCATTTGTTTTCCGGCAAACTCGATCTTAGGGGTTAGCCCACATATTTCAAGAGAAATTAGAGAATATGATATTTATGTTTTATTTCATAGAAGCTTCATGCACTGACATAGTATGCAAATTAAAGAGGTTTGAGACCTTAGGTGTTCCCTTTTATATAAAAATTAATTTTATTGGGGTTAGTCCACTAATTAAGGTGTATATGAAATTAAAATAAATTACTCGTTCAAAGATTCGAAACGATGTTCTTGTAACATGAAAATAAATTTAAAATACATTAATATACATTTATAATCTGATTTGGTATTTTTTATGCACCAATAAAAAGCCTAAACTTCAATTTATAGCCTTGTTAGAAAAGTCGATCTTTTCAAAGGGGGATAGTTCACATATTTCAAGAAAAAATAGAAAATATGAAATTTTTGTTTTACTTCATAGAGGCATCATGCACTGCCATAGTATGAAGATTAAAGAGGTATGAGACCTTTGGTGTTTCCGTTTCTCCAAAAAATAAATTTTTATTGTGATTAGTACAGAAATTAAGTGTTATATTAAATTAAAATAAATTACTCGTTCAAAGATTCGAAACGATGTTCTTGTACCATGAAAATAAATTTAAATTACATTAATATAAATTTATAATCTGATTTGTTTTTTTTATTCAACAATAAAGAGCCTAAACTTCAATTTATAGCCTTAACCGGAAAACTCGATCTTTTCATAGGGGTTAGCTCACATATTTCAAGAAAAGTTAGAAAATATCATATTTCTATTTTAATGCATAGAATCATCATGCATTGAAATAGTATTAAGATGAAAGAGGTTTGAGACCTTAGGTGTTTCCGTTTCTCCAAAAAAATAAATTTTAATTGGAGTTAATCCACTCATTAAGTGGTATATGAAGGTAAAATAAATTACTCGTTCAAAAATTCGAAATGATGCTCTTGTACCATAAACATAAATTTAAAATAAATTAATATAAATCTATTATCTGATTAGGTATTTTTTAATCAACAATAAAGAGCCTAAACTTCAATTTATAGCATTTAACCGGAAAACCTGATTTTTTCGTAAGGGTTAGCCCACGTATTTCAAGAAAAATTAGAAAATATCATATTTTTGTTTTACTGCATAGAATCATCATGCATTGACATGGTATGAAGATGAATGAGGTTTGAGACCTTAGGTGTTTCCGTTTCTCCGAAAAATAATTTTTTATTAGGGTTAATCCACTAATTAAGTGGTATATGAAATTAAAATAAATTACATGTTCAAAAATTCGAAATTATGCTCTTGTACCATGATAATAAATTTAAAATACATTAATAGAAATTTATAATCTGTTTTGGTATTTTTTATTCAAAAGTAAAGAGCCTAAACTTCAATTTATAGTATTTATCGG
>CAKOAT010180711.1:2264-33759 GCA_932364175.1 Eruca vesicaria subsp. sativa
GGACGACTTATTTGAAAGTCGTCTGGGCAGACGACTTACGAGGGCTAGAAACGTAAAAAAAATTCGCGTTTTTTGTTTGTTCACAAGGAGTTGGTTGTAATTTCAATAGCCTTTTAAGTTACTTTTGCATTTGATTCAAGTTTGGGTTTACTTTTGCATTTCAAATCAAGTTTTGAGTCATATTTGGCAATTTTCCCTACTTAAAATACGTGATTGACTTACTTAATGTAACTCATAATATTAATTTTGTGTGTAAAGGTTGGTTGTGTGGTTTAAATTCTTTTTAATCTCATACTTATAACTTTCCTGATTCTAAAGAGTTCCAAATTAATTGTATGAAGGAGGAAATCATACTTTCCGTAATTTAAAGTTGTACAAAGGTTGATATATCTGATTCATTGTATTTTTTTCATCAAGACAACCTTTATTCACAGGTATTTAGTAATTCAAATTTTTTTAAAATAATATAAATATTATAATTTTTATTATATTTTCTATTTATAAATATGTATTTATTCACCATTACTTACTTATATTATAAAGTTACATATTTGACTAATACCATTATCAAATACGATAACAACATTCATTATTATATTTTAATATGTAATATGTAATGTAATATGTAATGTAACTTTATATTCACCATTACTTACTTATATTAAAAGTTACATATTTGACTAATACCATTATAAAATACGATAACAACAAATGGTCTTTTATTCAATATTCGAAATATATTATAAAATTACATTACATCTCGATCTCTATTGTGCGGGTCATATTAAAATATAATAATGAATGTATGTTGTATAAATTTTATAATAATGAAGATAACCCGGGCGTAGTGAATGTTTATAAAAAGAATGATGAATTTTTAATAGCATTGTCAAATACGTAATGAAGTAATGTTCGAATATTCATTAATAATAAATATTTAGAGGTATATGATGAATAAAATGAAAGTATATAGGTTTGTCTTCAATGGCATGAAATGTAATATCTCTAGTTAAGAAAGGGTTATTCCAAAAAGGCAATGAGGTGAATTGTGGTGATGCCACATAAGTAATGGCATAATGGTTAATAACACATGAACAAAAGGTTTAATGTTAAAAGTTCTCCTCAAATAATAAGAAGGNAGAGGTATATGATGAATAAAATGAAAGTATATAGGTTTGTCTTCAATGGCATGAAATGTAATATCTCTAGTTAAGAAAGGGTTATTCCAAAAAGGCAATGAGGTGAATTGTGGTGATGCCACATAAGTAATGGCATAATGGTTAATAACACATGAACAAAAGGTTTAATGTTAAAAGTTCTCCTCAAATAATAAGAAGGAGATCAAAATTTTCGTCAAATATTCACTAGTTTTCTTTTTTTTTATCCAAACTGATCAGTCCATAGTCATTTTAATTAATTATATCTTATTCAAAACTAAATTTTATCTTTTATGTACGAAATCCATGACAAAAAAGAACATAAAATATTATTGATACAACTAGTATAAGTCGAATTAGTATATCAGAAACTAGTACGACCAAAACGAGTATAACTAATATAATTAAATTGAATATAACCAGTATAATTAGTACAATTAAAACATGTATAACTAGTACAAGTTTGGAATTAATATGCTGATATCTAGCTTTTGTTTTTAACATATGAATGATGTAGAAAAAAAGGACAATGAAGAACCAATGAAATATGTTGGTCTAATCTTCTCTCGTTTATAAAAATATATGAATAGTCTATCTTCAATAATTTTTCTTTAAATCAATAGTTATACTATTTTTTTTTAAAAAAATCATCATTCATCTTTTTGTTTCCAAAACCGAATAAAGTAGATGCAGAAAAAGTTGCCGTAGAAGAAGTTTTAGAAGAGAACATTGCAAATTTGGTGTTTGGACTATGATAATGATAGTACAACTGTGAACACATATATGCAAGAAGAACATCATAAAACTTACTTCAATATAAACAGATGACATAGAAATGCTTGCTGTATTTTCATATTTCATTTTAAATAAAAGTTTTATTTTTATGTTTTTCAAATTATCAAAGTCCACTCAATTTACCATAACACTTTTGATTAAAGATATATATTTGTATAAACAATCCATGAAACGTGATGGTGATATATATATGTGATTTTTAATGGGCTATTGCATATGGTTGGAAAAGGTTTTAAGGTAATCAATCGAAATATATATCCTTCAAAAGAATGAAAGCTTATAAGGCACAAATTAAAAATATCAGTTAGTTTTCCTCTGAACTAATATCTCATGTCGTCAGTTCTATAATCATAAATTTTGTAAAAATATGATTGGCGTATGTTATTGCAAAATATTGTGGTTGGACAAGTAACCGAACCTTAAAAGTATAATACATATCATGTAAACTTATGAGATTGTATAATAATTTTCAATTTTTTTTTGAAAAACTTCTAATAAACTAGGAGAATTTTCTTTTGACTCTATAGAAAATTAGATATCTGAATGTTTTTTTTATATAAAATGTCAAATTGATTTTGTCAATTTCTGAAATGTCAAAGTTGTGTCAGTAATACCAATCTGATATATAATGAAAAAATATACCGATTATCCCAATTGTTTATATGTTTAGATGTAGGGATAGTACCAATATTTTCATATCATAAGTTTGTAAAATTATGTTTGATGTTTGCTTTTCATAAAAAAATATGCCTAATCTAATTATCAAGCGTTTAAAATACAAGGTGTATAATGTAATCTAGTGATTTCACTAAACATTAAATAAATATATGAAATTTTTCATCATACATCAGTTGGAATATTTGTTTGTTTGTTTTATATGAAAAGAGAGAATGAAGATCGGTTTGAAATGGTATTGTTAATTAAATTTACAGAGAAATAGAGAGAGAGTAGAGAGAGAAAGAGAGATCTGGTTTTTTCTGGGCGACGGCGGGGCTTCCACAGCCACCGTCGGTCCGGAGTTTACATGTCCTCGTCTATTTTGTTTTTTTTATTTGTTTTCGTTGAAGTGACTGTTTTTGAGAGGGAGGGATTGTTCTCCTCTGTTTAGCTTGGTTTACGGGCAGTGGAGGCTTATTCAGCTTCACTGACGCCGGCTTTTATTCTTGGGGGGGGGGTGGAGGCTCTCTTACCTCTGCGTCGTCGATATCTGTGACCTTTGGCTGTGAAGGTGTTTGGTGGTTTGTGGCTCTGAGGGAGTCGGGTTTGCAAGCTCGGAGTTTCCAGAGAGATGGAGGCGGTGCTTGTGGTTGTCGGATGAGATCTCGACTCATTCTGATGATGCTCTCCGACAGACTGATGATGATCTGGGTGTAGTGGCTTCAATTGTGCTCAGGATGAGATCTCGATCCAAATAAATCGATTGATGCTCTCCGTTTGGAAGAAGCGAGGGTGATGAAGTGGTATGTGGTGTAGATGCGTGCTTTTGGTAAGGTCGGTGAGACACCGTTCCAATTTCAGTGTGTTTCCTCCCGGCGGCCAAGATGATGAAGCGGCGGCTGCTAGGGTTTCGAAACTTGTACTGTAGGTGTTAGGGTTTCTGAATTTTGGGACTGGCCTTGTTTGTTTGTCTTTCTTTTTTTGGGTTCCACTAGTTTAGGCCTTTAAGATTGATGTATGGTTGTGGGCTTCGGTCCGTTTATAATATTAAATAACTTGGCAAAAAAAAAGAGAATGAAGATCTTGTGACTCTGCTTGAAGATGAGAAAGAAATTGTTTGGTTATAATTAAATCAGAAAATCATGTTTCCCATGAGAAAGATAAGGAAGCAATGTAAAGAGAAAGATCATGTGGCACATATACTTTTGATCCAATAACTAAGATTAAAATTTTGTTAATTGTAATTATTAGTTTTACACATATTACTATTAGACCATTGTTGTAGACAAACATTAGTGGGGTTCTCTCTCCTCTGTTTAGAAAGATAAATTTATCTCTTGTTCTCACAGTTCTATCTTTTACAAGAGAGAAATTTTTAGAGAAAAAAAATCTTTCTTTTGTTGTAAAATAACTTTCGACCTCTTGAACGACTTTGTTTCATCGTTCTAGATGATTTTCAATCTCGCGTAGGTGACTTTTTCTTTCATTTAAACGATTTTGGGGTGTTTGTTGCAATCAAATCAGATTAGCTTTTCACTCTTATCTTTCTCTAGTTTGGATTGAACATAAATAGAGTTCTATTTTAGTTCTTCTCTTTTTGGGTGATTTTTTTCACTCCGTTTAATTGACAGATTTGAATTCTTTCTTTATTAGAAACACTTAGTTCGTGTCAAGATTTTCTACATGTTTAAAGTGAAATATCTGCTATAGGCCTGGGCATCCGGGGTCCTAATCGGATATTGATGGGTCTCTCCGCCGGAAAACACTGAAACCCGAGGCGTCTTTGGTCTCTCTGGAACACGAACGAGGTCTGACTAGTCGAGGTAAGCTTCGGGAGGCCTGGATCTACCTTTAGTCACTGATTGCGCTTGGATCTGGGTCAGATCTTAGATCTGAGTCTCGCCGGAATGCACGACATGTCGCTGCTATCACCGCTTCTGCCTCATCGTCTCACTCCAGTCAGTCTCCTCTTCTGTGTAGTTCCAAGGTTGTAGTAGAGCTTCTCCTCTCTTTATTGAGTGAAAGGTGGATGTGAGGCGATCCATCGAGAACCTCTTTTCCTTAGTTCAAAAGACGACAACCGTGGCGCTCGTTGTTGGTAATCGATTAGCTTAACTTTCCTGCTCCTGATGCCATTTTACTTGGGTTTTGAGGACGACCCGTTGTGAAGGTATCTCCCGCATTAAGGTGGAGCTCTCTCTTGCCGATTTGAGTGCTCATTTTTGAGGAGTTGTGGCTCTTCTTGCGCTTCATTTCTCTTGTTCTGTAGCTCGACAGTTGGTTTAGTGTGCATCTGAGTCTTTGCCGCATCTCATGTGTCGTGTGGCCGGTTGGGGAGCCAATTTGTACCGCCTACGCTTGACTAGTAACCCGAGTTTCGATTGTCAGCAGCTTCGATTTGGGTTGGTACTTTTATCTACTATCGAGAAAGCTTGGGTTTGTTTGGTTGACGTCCTCCTCCAGTAGTGTTCTGGGGTGGGAGCCAGACACCTCCGTTGAAGCTGATTGGAGCCACTTCGGTGAGTGCTCGACTGAAGTCTCCTTCTAGCTTTTCTTTTGCCTCTTCAGGATTGCTCCTGTTATAGCAAGAAGCGCTTCGGACATGGAGTATCATAGTGTTGTCTTTGTTCTATTATGTCATATTATTTTCAAGATTTCTACTGTTAGAAGCTTGGACTCGATAATCTAGGTTCTTAGGGGGTTTTTAAATTTTTTGTGGCTTCATCGAATCAAATGGCTGTCTCAGCAGACTGTGGTTTCGGATTCAATTTGTAACCGAACTTTCATTACTAGAAATGACATTTACAATTTAGCAAAAAAAAAAAAAACCAGTTTTAGTTTTTTTTTCTTTTAGTTTTTTTTCTTCATTTGGTTAGTCATCCATCTAAATTAGATTAAGTAGTGGTCAGACGAGCCGATTCTCCTAAGAGCACTATTGTGTGGCCGGGTTTGATCTATATGGGGAAATGTATAGCATTTGGTCCTTTTTTTTTTGCTAGCGCGTCTGTTTGACTATTCATACTCCGAAGAATATGAGACATGCTCATATCCTTGAAACCTTCCTGCAATCCTTAGAACACCTCGATCTATGTTGTGAAAGTCGGCCAATCCTCCAGAAAGAAAGTTTTATCCCAAGTATCAAAATGATATCTTCTGGATAAAAAAATTCTCGTAAAAGATGTTTATCCCACTCTTTGGTATCATTCCTAGTAAATGATAGTTCAAATCAGTTTATTTTTGGGTATATTAGGTTGTTTTATTATTGAACAAAATCACAATTTATTCTTGTTTTAAATATATTATTATACTATTATTTTGTAAATATATTTAAAAATTATTTTTGTAATTTGGTCTATGTTGTTTCAGGAAAAGTGAAAAAAATAAATAAGTATTAATGTATTTAGAGCTGCTTTAACCAATATAATAAATAATATTCTAAAAACCCATACACATATTTAATAATTACATAATTAAATCATAATAATATATATACTATTGTTTTCAAGTGAATTTGCTTAGTATCGTGTTCTCCATGATTTTAAGTTATTTTACTTATGTGTCATGTTTTAAATAATTTTTAGTTGAATCATTAATTTATTAATTTCAGTACTATTATTAATTTAAACTTTCTAATTAGATATATAATCATGTTCTCTGTAACTTTAAGTTATATATGTACATTATTATTTACAAAGTTATTTTTTGCATCAAAAATTTCATGTAAAAAATTAGAGTGATGTTACCCTAAATAAATGATACATATAATTATCCAAAAATAAAAAAAAATTAAAATTTATCATATTAGATAAGTGACTAAAATAAGTAATAATAAGAGTTATCTGAAATCTAAAAATATCTTTTATAATTCACAAATAATTCCTATCTGTTTGGTGTTATTATCTAAAAATATATTTTAATAAAATTTACAAATTCAAAAATTAAATTTACATAACTAAATATTAATCAAATCAAATTCTTAATTTTATATAATTCAAAAGAGAATACTTAGTGACTTTAAAGATTAATTTATTAATAATGAGTATAGTATACAATTAATATCTTTTATACCATTAATAAATAAAATATATAAATTAGCCAAAAAAAATTTAAAATGTATTGGATTAGATAAGAGATTAAATTTGAAAATATTAAATTGCAACAATTCCTCTAAAATGAACTAACTGTTTTTATTAGTTGTTTCATTTAGTTTGGTCTTCTTCTTACGTTTATAAATATATAATTTGAAAAATATATATATCAACTTGTAAGTATGTATTTATAAATATAATGTAAAATTGTTATGAACCACTTAATGGTATAATATTATTAGGGGTGGGCACGGATCGGATATCCGGGTTTTTCAAGGTATTTGTGATTTACTTAGAATGTTACGGATATCTAATTTTGATATTTGTTTAGCATCGAAAAATACAGATATCCGGAAAAACGGATATCCGGAAAATAAATAGATATTTGCGGATATTTACAAATATTTACGGGTATCTCATCCATTTTGATTAATACAAATAATCTTAAAATTTTGATACAAATTTCCTTTGCAATTTTTTTGCATGATATATAATATACAAATTAAAAGAGCTAGTGAATTTACATATTTTGTAATTTTTTCAGTTTAAGTTACAATTATAATAACGCAGAATTTAAGAAAAGAATATAATGTCATAAGTTTGATCTCTCTTTTTATGTAATACTTCTATATACATAATAATATGAATAAAATTGTTCAAAATCAAAATAATAATTTTATAATTTTATACATTTAAAATTTAAATATATTCAAGATATACATATATTTATATATTTTCGGATCGGATCGAATATCCGCTTCGTATAATTTTAATATTTGTGATTTGCATCGATTTTAACGGATATTGATTTTTAGTATTTGATTTGATTCGAAAGTTTATGGATATCCGGAATTTTCGGATCGATCGAAACAAATAACGAATCAAATCAAATTTAACGGATAAAATGCCCAGCCCTAAATATTATGAAAACAATTATGTTTAAGTTTATTTACATATATAACCTCCATGAATATCTTTATAACAGTAATCATATGACTGAATAGGTCTCTTGACAAGAATTTTGGATAAATCACTCAAATATGAACCAATATCCAATATCAAATATCCAATATTCAATAGCCAATATCAAATAAAACGAAGAACCATATCCAATAGATTGTTTCTCATGAAAAATAACTTGGGAAAGAATGAGTCTGAGCCTTATCTACAATATATAGAATATATTCCTGAGTCCTAAATTCCTAATACTTACTTAGTTTGTGGGTAATGGTATAATCATTAACTTTGACTACATTTGCCTTTAAAAATTTATGCATTTATCATATTTCTCGGTCAACGTTTGTTGTCTATATATGTTATTGACTCTTAAAGTAAAGAATATAATAATATATAGAAATGATAATTCCTAGATATATTTCCACAATTCTGCTAACTACTAAAACATACAAATATTTTGAAACCCAACCAAAAATTCACCAAAATGTTTGACAATTAACCGTTAGATAAAAAATAAGCGGTCGAATATGATCATGCTTTGACAAATTAACCGTTAGATCAAAAACTAACTAATATATATCTATATGATTCGCTAATTAGAATAATCTGCTATATAAAATCTATTTATTTGATGCTCCAGTTACAGTAAACTTACTATAAACTAATAACTTAAATATTAAGTTTAGAAAACAATAATTTAATATTATCAGAGACAAACTTGACATTTTAGCTCGTCTAACTGAAAGCTACAAATTAAAAACTAAATAAAATAGGAAAAATCTATTAATAATTGTTAACTGTAATTGAAACTAAATAAAAAATATAATATGTTAAAATTTTACTATGATTGAGATGAAATAAAAAATAAAGATAAACTACAAAAAATTATCATCTAATAAACGAATTCACTAAAATTGTCGAACTTAAATTTAATTGATGGTAAAATCTCTAAATTCGTTTAATCATTAACTAAGTTATTTATTAGATAGTAAAATATAAACATAATTATGTTAAAATAAATTATTGTAAGCAACATTATATATAAAAATTAGTAAATATATATAATATAATAAAATAGATTTATCTTTAACAAAATAATTTTATTAATTAACTTAATATATTTTCAAATATAGAAAAAATTGGATCTTCTTTCCATTAGTTTTTGGTATTGTTTTGATAAAACCAAACCGAAGTGTATACCTCTCATAAAACCAAAAATAAAAAGAAATCTCTTTAGACATTGCTGACACTTGGATGATAAAAGATTAACCAAATATATTGTTACCAAATAAAATTGTTGAATTTTACTATAAGAATACCAACTCTCTCCTTGGCAGCAGACACATCTCTTCTTTTTTTTTTTTTGGGCAACACATCTCTTCTTCTTCATCATCTTTTTCAGCTACCTTTTTTTTGTAACTAATCTTTTTCAGCTAGCTTCGCTGAAGAAAAGGTTTCTCCTTTACGTCTATATGTCTTTTTTTTTCTGTCAAACTTTCATTCATATTGATTGAAGAGCTGATAATAGATCATTGTACGAATTAAGGGTTAAACAACCATGCAGGTGGATACAATTTATGAAAAAAGGTTTTGGACATACTTTAGCTATTAAATGGGCTGGTTCATGTTTTTTTTTTTTTTTTTTTTTTTTTAAATGGGCTGGTTCATGTTTTTTCTTCTAGCATAGTTAAACAAACAATGATGGAATTTTTTTTTTTCAATATGATCTATTAACACTTTGGTCACCGTAGAAAATGGGTGATCTTTACATCTGTATGTAGTAAATTATTCATTAATTTTCCAATCATTCAAACTTCTTAAGCTATTCTTTTTATTTTGGTTTGTGTGTTTTCTTGACATACCAGGCCCCCCCCCCTCCCCAATGAGTTATTGGGATGACAACTCCATGGAAATGATTTCGTCGTGGAATTCCCCCGAAATGAGTGATTGTGATGAGACAGTACGCGCGATGCTGGAGCAAACCGACAACGGTCTTAATCCGATCAGCCAAATCTTCCCGCAAACCAACTTATCAACTGATCACCAGTCTGAAGAAGCATCCAGTCTCGGCGAGGGAGTATCTTCAAGAAATGCATTTAATGTTCCACCGCTCGAGGCAGAGAACATCATGAGTCCATTGGCTGTTTCTAGAAGCCAGACTAATGTTCATTCTCCTCTCATCGCAGTCTCTCCAAGATTCAGCCCATCGGCACTGTTGCAGTCTCCAAATACGTTCTCTAACTCTTTTTCACAGGTGAATAACAACGCCATATATAATCATATCATAAATAGTTGAATGAATATGTACTTCAACAAAAGAATTGGAAATTTTTTTGTATAATTATTTTCAAAATGATTAGTTCTTTAAAATATAAAAAGTAGATATTATATGTTGGTAAACATATAGTCTTTCATATCACTCAGTCTCCTATTGTCAATGACGGGCCTCCCAAGATGGTGGGAAGTTCTCTTGGCGACTATGCAACAACGATGGTATTCAACAACAATGTTCCTCATCAGCCGATGAACTTTGATCATATGCCTTATAATGAAGGTTATAGAGTTGCTTGATCTCAAGTTTGCTTCCATTTTTATTGTTTATTCTTCTTCTTATATTTATCAGTTCTTTTCCATATAAGAAACAGGCTTTTATGATAATCCAACGGGAGAATCTGTATATGTCCCATCTCATGTTGATCTCACTGGTGCTCCTTTAATCACTTCTTCTGAATCTGATGAAGTCTCTGCCGAAAGCGATATCATGAACATCATCTCTTTCGACAGCGACTGGGATGAGGACGAAGAATATAAGGAAGACGATAATGTTGACGGAGACAAAGAAGATGCCAGTGTTGATGAACTTCCACCCAAAAAGAAAAGGTATCGCGTTAACATCGTATATTCAGTAATACTAAGCTTAGCATCTTAACTAAACTAATCTAAATTACACAATGAATTCCTTGCAGGAAATATGAGGTATCAAACATGTTTGGAGCCAAAAGAACAAGGAAGGATGAAAGGGTTATACTCCGGATGGAATGCGAAGAAGACAATCCTGACGATGGTTTTCAATGGAGAAAATATGGCCGGAAAACTGTTAGTGGGAATTCAAATCCGAGGTCATCATGTTCTTATCTTTAAAAATATATATATGATAAGTGGTGCATTTGTGGGAACCTCTTTAAGGAAGAGAATTGCTCACTCCAAAATTAGCCTGGCATTTGAAAAAAACTAGATATTCGATGGCAAATATAAATATACTTATATTTAATTATGGTATAAATTGTTTTCACAGGAGTTACTACAAATGCACATTCGCTGGGTGCAAGGTGAAGAAGCATGTGGAGAGAGGAGCAGACGATGTGAATTTACTGGTGACTACATACGATGGGAAACACAATCACCCTACACCAACTGGACGCAGTAGCACCAGATCTGGTCCAAGGAACCGTTCTGGTTTTTCAGTGTCTCAACGGTTCCGCGGGCTGCCTTCTTCCTCTCCGGCATGTCAATATTGCACTTCTTCTTTGAAGCCACAGCTCTATATGACTGGACACTCTAAGCTGCCGAGTTTTCCGGTATACCATAATCATGCCCGACTGTACAGAGGTGTACAATGGGATCAATGATCGACTATTTTCTAACTTTGGTTTCAACTATTAGATCGCAAAACTTTAAGATCAAAATAATAAAAAACCCTTTTTATATCCTTATCAGATATACAATAGTGTAGAAGATATACAAAATCTTTTACTCATCCCCTTTCATTATGAATTTTAATGCATATCGCTCTTTGAGTTAACCTATCAATCTCCAGCACTTGTATATTGAACATGAACTATGTGAATCAAACAGCCGATCCATACAATCAGATTAATCAACAGAGAAGAATCTTTGTGTTTTGTTCTTCGTTTGCTTTGGTCGATCTTTCTTTACTGCTTGATCTTCCTCTTTCAATGAATATCACTTTACACTCGTCAGTAGAATAATTTTGGAGTCAAGTTTCTAATAAGAAACTATTTTCCCTTTTAAGTTTATGCACTTGGCATATTCCCCGGGCGAACAACTTTTGTGTCTATTTATGTTATTGATTGGAAATAAATAATAACTAGAATTTGCTCCGTGCTTTCAAAGCGCGAGATTATTTTCGAAATAAATCAAATTAATAGGATATAAATTTGCATGTTTGAATATGTATTTACACTTAAATGTAACATTTAAATATTACATGAAACATTATATTCAGTGTTATGAAATACGACTTAGACAGTTGTTAAACCGACAAAACCGATGATTTTATATGTAATCCGGTTTAGTCTTTTTTAAACCCATTATTTATTTTTTTATAAAACTTCCAAAATTCCCGCTAAAACCTGAGACTCGCCTATTGGTTCAAAGTGTGGGAATATTTTTGAAACAAACAAAATCTATGTTATATAAATTTGTATTTTTGATTATATATCAACATTTACATGTTATACATAAAGCATTATATTCAGTGTTCTGAAACATAATCTGAACCCGTAGGTTAACCGACAAAACTGAAGACTTTATATGCAATCCAGTTTGGTTTTACGAAAAAAATCGTTATAAAAATTCTATAAACCTGCAAAAAAAATTGTGTATTAAGGTTAATGGGCATTATTTTTGCAAGAATATTCAAAAGTATTTTGAAAGAGATTATCCCATTAAACAACTTATTGGATAAATATTATTTGTACAAATTATATAGTTTTCTAGGCCCAAAAACCAAAAGACCATAATGCCACTAATGAAAATAAAAATTTGTTCATAACATTAAGGGTAATTTGGAAAACGTAAATATCTCATTAAAGGGAATGATCCCATTTTAATGGTATTGATTCATAGAAATAATATATCCTCAAGATACAATAAACTTCTATAAATTAATAATGTTGGGACTTTGATATTTTATTAATTTATAGAGATATTAATTTACAAAAAAGAATTATTGAAATTTTTACATTTTGAAGATATTTTTATTTTTATTCTGTGATAAGAAAAATATTTGATTTTAGTATATAAATATTAATTAATATTTTGTGAAATTTGACATTTATATTAATTATATTATATTATTTGCTGTATATAATATATATTGCATATAATTTAAATATGGTTTTAGATATAATATTACTAAATCTCATAAAAATATATTAAGTATTAAGAAAATATAAATATAATTTTCTTGTAAATATAAACAAACAATATAATGATAGGTTCTTACTTATACAAAATATGTATACATATAAATTATTATTTATAATTTTTAATGGGACAATATATTTACTCAAAAATATTATCTTATTATTTTATCGATTTATGTCAAATTTTGAACCAGCCCAAGTTGAGACCAACAAAATTTATTAATTTATAGGGATTATTAATTTATCGAGTATTAATTATAGAGGTTCTACTGTATTTCTACATTTGTTCGAGTTGACCACTAAAACATATATAACTATTTTGAGCACTGAACCAAAGTTTAACCAAAATGTTTTGGTTTGCATCAAGATCAAACGGTCGAACTGCATTCATTTGATAAGAATCTTATTTTTCAATTAAAAGTTATCAATTAACGATTTTTCAAAAGTCTTACTATTTTTTGATAAACTATATTGATAATACTTTTTGACAATAAAATATAATGCCGTGAAATCTAAAATTGAATAAAATATACATACATGACAGTAGGTAATTGTTCCACGCGCATTCGCAAAGTAAAATTTGTATCCTAATTATTTTTGAATACTAAATTGAACCATCATGTCATAATTTCTAAACGTACAGTCATGGATCATCAACATAAGATTTATGAATGGGGTCATGTTTCTTAATATTTTGTTTTTATTAATCTATTTATTTAATATTGGATTCAATGATATCATCCAGATATTCTAATTCACAATTTCACATCGATATAAATTATTGTATTTTTGAAATGATATGATCAAATAACATTTGAGATTCACGCTTGCGCGAAATGAACAGTAATTATGTGTACAATTATTTATACATATTATTATTTTTTTTTTCATTTACGTATTATGCAATAATACATGTATTAAATAATTAATCTTTTTTTATTACGTATATGATTAAATTGGAGTAATCACGGAAACAAAAATAATCTCTCTTTGTATTTACAGTAATTTTTGTTTGTTAAAAAATAAAAAAATCATTTTATATGGTATATAGTTAAAATTAAATGATAATTACATAAATATGTAGTATATATTAATATGAATATTTATTAATTCAGATTTCTCACTCATGCGATTTTATTAACATTTTTTTATATTTACTGTAACACCAATAATATTTTTAGTAATATGAATATTTATTAATTAATGTTTCCTACTCAATGAAAATTTTGAAATTAATATGTTTTTGTATTTATATATGAATATATTTTAATTTAAAGGATACTGAAATATATATATTACTCTGAATATATATGAAATGAGACTTCATATTTATATGATTTTATGATCGTTTGTATCTTGTTAAACAAAAAAGTTTAAATCATTAATCACAAAAATTCAATATAGATTTTTAACAGCCTTAGTAATTTAGAATCATTTAAAATATTTAAAATAAAGCATATAAGAAAAAGCTATTTTTATTATATGATTAATGTGACTTTTTAATTTCTTTTGAGAATATAAAATTAAACAAAAATGATATAAGATAGAATAAATGTTATTAAAAATCTATTATTCAAAATCATTAACTGTCATATATTTGTTAACCATATTAGGTAATTCGTAATTTTGTAGCTTTTATTTAAGAAAAAATGAAAAATATTATTTTATACACTACTAATTAATCTTATAGTTAATATAATAAAAATGTAATATATGTTAAGATGGATCAACCTATTTTTTTTTTAAGATTCTAAGAATTAATTTAGTGATGAGACGAGATTAACAAATCATGTTGTAATACTCCAGGATTAAGGTATAAGGGATTTACCAATATATGTATTAGCTATATGTACCTCTTTTCTCACAAATAACAATCTCAGTATCTCTCTCTTTTCTCATTTGGATCAAAAATTCTCTTATTTTGTGTTTTTTTAGTGTTTTACTCTATTCTTCATAAACTAATACAAATGACGTTTATGTCCACTAGAAGCAGTCTTATAAAATACATTAGGGAAAATTATTTTTTAGGCTAAAAAATTTAGGACATTGTCCCTTTAGGTTTTTATATTTTGTATCATTTTTGACTCTAATGCCCTTAAATATTTTCAGAAATTAACCAAATAATCTGTTTTATGAACAAACAAAAGTTCAAAAAATAGTAATTAATGATGAAATGCTTATATCAACTTAGTGATATATTTTCCAGTTTAAAAACTTTTTAAATCATAATTTCATATTTTGTTCTACATATATTAGAATTGACGTTTTATGAAGTAGAATATGAAATCCATTTTTTTTCATAAAATCTACTATATTCAGAATACAGGTTTTACATAAATAATAGTAATCTAAAACTATTTAGAATACACATTCTAGAGTTAATCTATCCCTCTAAAATCAGTAGAATTCGGAATCTAAACATTAATATAAATCTAAAATAGGTAGAAATCAGAAGCTACACATTAATAAAAATCTGACACCTGTAGTAATTGATTTCAAACATTCTTACTCCATTCTACATATTCTACTGATAAGGACAATCAGTTGTAAAAATTTGGGAATAAAATATTTGGAAATTTTCAGTTACCATATATTAAAATTCAATTTTTTTTTTTAAAAACACACAATATATATATATATATATATATATATATATATATATATATATATATATATATATATATATTATTTTCTAATTATAATTTCGAATTAATAAAATATATCCAAATATTGTTTTAAAATATTTGGAAATATTTCCGAAAATATTTTTAAATATTTAGAATTTGGTAACTTTGGGAATATTTGGAATTTTTTTTTAATTTGGAATAAGTATTTATTTTAATATTTTATTGCAAATTAGTTTTTAAAGTATTTGGAAATATTTATTATGAGATTCTGTTTTTTTTTGTTTTAATTTTATGTAGCTTATTTGAAAAAGTAAACACTAAATTGTGATAGTTTTTCTATACAAAGTTCAATTTTTTTTTGTTTTTGAGAATTTTAAAAACAAATATATTATATAGAGAAAAAAAATAATGAAATGAATTTTAAAAAAAATTAAAATGAGAAGATATTTTTAATTGAGTTAATAGTTTAGATTATTTGGTTATGAACTTATAATTAAAATGAGCCACAATTTAATTACAATGTTCAAATTTGTTTTCACCATAATGAATGGATTAGGCTTTAGTTTTATTTTAATTGACCAAGCCCATATATGGATTAAGGCCAATGGTATGAAAAAGTAAAATTTGAGGAAAACTAATTGATATTTTCTATTTGTAATCTAGTTTTAATAATTTAGATATTTTATTATCGTAAAATTTAAAGACACAAATATTACATGTTATACTAGGCTAAACCCGCCCTACGGGGGGGGGGGGGCGAATAAATATATATATATATATATATATTAATTTATTTTAAGTAAAAGTAGCATTAGCATTTATAATTTTTTGAAACATTTTAACTATTTATTTTACTATAGCATTTTAAAATATAATTATTTTATTGATGAAATATTTATTTTTATTTAATTATAACAATAAATCAGTAGATCTTCTTAAAGTTACAGAGATTGGAGTTATTAGTAGAGTATAATTATTTTTTTCTCAGTTATATATTGTTTAATAAATTAAATTATTTTTATACATTTTCTTAAAACTTGACATAAAAGAAATAAACTATTCCTTATAACCAAAAATATTTTAAGATCAATAAATAGATATTATGAAACTAATCATAATAATTGTTCAGACAAAATTTGTCAACTTTTGTTTTTTTTTTGTGCAGCATCCTGATATAGTTTGGAACTTAAGCTCTTGTCCTCTCATCTCTACCTCACATTAGGAGAAAATCTCTACAATTCAACTGTTTGGATGATCATTTTCTTCTTATAACTTATTCATTATAACTAAAAATATTTTAAGATAGATAAATAGATAATAATAATATGAAACTATCATTGCTATATACACATATACATGTTTGTTAGAAGCTTATAGGTATTATTATATTGTGGGAACCGAAATCCACACTGTCGATTTTCCGTCAAATATGGAAACTTAGGATGAAACCCTAATTTTCCCGAGGTCCTGGATCTCTGCGGAAATCACTAAAACAAACGAATTTAACAGAATATGGATGAACAATGAAGAACAGAGAATAAAGAACTTGTATGAAAGCTTTTATTAAATAAGGAATCAACAACTGTTACAAGAAGAATTGAAGAACTTAGACGTCGAAACGTTCTAAGGATTTGGATTGCTATTCTAAACGCTAAGTCCTAAATTCCTAAGCGAACAACCGTTTTTTTAGGTCTGAATTTCGTCCTCCTTCTCTTCCCTATGCCTTTGGCTTATATACTCCTTTCCCAAGCGACTCAATCTTTCCATTTTGCCCAGATACGAGTTTATCGGGAAACTTCCTTTTATCTCCATCCTTCCTTTCTTCCCGCGGAAATCTTCTATTTATCTTCAAACTTGCCTTTTATTTTCCTTCTGCGAATAAACCGTCAAAACGTTATTGTATCTTCAGGTTTGATTTCGTTAATATCGCGAGATGGGTTTTTATCGTGTTTTAAGACCTTTCGGGCCATTTTACGATAAAAACCGTTTTACGATTTTATACTAGATCGTTTCCCGATCCGATGCCGTTTTTTACGATTTTCTCGACGTTTTTTATTAAAAACGCGTTTTTATGATCTTATCGAAAAATCTCGGATAAATCGTATAGTTTAGGCGATGTTTGGTGTCCTGCTTAACCGTTACCGTTTTATTCGATTTCTTCGAGTTCTTTCGAGAAAGCGGAATTTTACGGTTTTTATCGTAAAACTCGAACGATAAGTCGGATCGAGACGAAACGAGAGACATTTCGGCCGTGGTTCAGAATGCGACCATGTCGAAGGGCGTAAGTTTCGAATCGGGAATGCGGGAGATCGAGGCTCGGGATGATTGGTTCAGCGTACGGAGAATCGGGTCGGTCCGGTCCAGCTGTCCGAGGAGTTTCTAGTTCGCCCGCTGGCGAACTAGTCTAGAGGCTCCTAGTTCGCCTGCTGGCGAACAAATCTGGGCCGGCTTAGTTCGCCAGCAGGCGAACTAGTCGAGGGATTCTTAGTTCGCCTGCTGGCGAACTAAGCTGGGCCGGCTTAGTTCACCAGCAGGCGAACTAGTCGAGGGACTCCTTGTTCGCCTGCTGGCGAACTAAGCCGGGCTGGCTTAGTTCGCCAGCAGGCGAACTAGTCGAGAGACTCTTAGTTTGCCTGCTGGCGCACTAGTGGAGAGGCTCTTAGTTCGCCTGCTGGCGAACTAAGCCAGCTCGGCTTAGTTCGCCAGCAGACGAACTAGTCGTGACTAGTTCGTGTTCTGTGGCGGTTTCGGTTTTTTGCGGTTTTGTAAAAAAATTTCTCGAGTTTTATAAAACGATCTTCGAGTTTTATAAAACGATCTTCGAGTTTTATAAAACGGCTTCGAGTTTTATAAAACGATCTTCGAGTTTTATAAAATGGCTTCTCGAGTTTTATAAAACGATCTTCGAGTTTTATAAAACGGCTTCTCGAGTTTTATAAAACGATCTTCGAGTTTTATAAAACGATCTTCGAGTTTTATAGAACGGCTTCTCGAGTTTTATAAAACGGCTTCTCGAGTTTTATAAAACGATCTTCGAGTTTTATAAAACGATCTTCGAGTTTTATAAAACGATCTTCGAGTTTTATAAAACGATCTTCGAGTTTTATAAAATGGCTTCTCGAGTTTTATAAAACGATCTTCGAGTTTTATAAAATGATTCTCGAGTTTTATAAAACGATTCTCGAGTTTTATAAAACGATTCTTGAGTTTTATAAAACGGCTTCTCGAGTTTTATAAAACGATCTTCGAGTTTTATAAAACGATTCTCGAGTTTTATAAAACGATTTTTGCGGAAAGTAATGATTCCATTTTTACAGAAGTTATCGTAGACGTTTATTTCGAGATTATGGTTTTCAACACCAACAATTAGCCCCCCAGCCCGCAATTTCTTGAGGAAATTTTGCGGGCGGATGGAGTTAGCTTTTAATCGGAATCTACGGCTGAGATTTGTCTTATTACGAGGGAGAGCTCTCTTTTTTTTTTTCTATTAAGTATTGGATCATTACTTCTCATATCTTTCACCTCTCAAGTTTCTCTCCAACTTCTCTCTAGAAAAATTTTCAAGATGTCTTCTTCCCAAGGTGATCAACAAAACTGTGAGGTCCCATCCAGTGACAACCCTACGGCTCATCCGTAGGATGCTCGGATTTCCGAGTTTCTCTTGTTTCAAGACGCGATGGACCGTAGCAATGCTGAGGAAGACGCTGTGTCGAGCGACGTACCCCCGGTAGATCCATCCGTCCTTGCGAGAGAAGTCAAGGCTATTTTGGACGAAACGACGGATATGGTAGCGGACTCCCCGACGGGCGCTGCTACTGAACCGTCGGGTGTGCCTGCTGTTTCGCCCCTCCTTGCAGCCGAAAACGTTGCTATTTCTGCTGAGATTGGAATAGCCGTAGCTCCCACCATGGTAGGGTCGGTCGTGTCTCCAACCGTGGTCAAACCGGTTGCGGCTCTAACCGCCGTCGAATCGGTTACGACTCCTGCCGCAGTCGAACTGGCTGCAGCTCCTACTGCGGTTGATCCAGTCACGATTCTGGGGCCTCCTGCTCCGGCCAAGAGGGTGATTATCCTGGGACTTCTGGCACTTAGCGCGACGCTGCCTGCTTCAGCGAAAGGCCGCAAGAGAACTCGTCCGAACCCTGATGCTCCCACGAAAAAGAGAGCCGTGAAGGGTTCCAAGACCGGAGCTTCGTCTAGCAAGGCACCGAGCTTGATGTCGATGTCGCAGCAACGTACCAAGGTACAGGTTCGCAAACATACATTTTAAAGAACACATTCGTAGCTGACCATCTTTCTTGGTTTTTCTAGTTTGTTTCGTTGATCGATGGGATGATCAAAGAGTGTGGGTCCGAAGTTGAGCGTTTAGCCAAGGAGTTAGCCGAGTCGCAGGAGAGGCCGGCTCAGCTCGAGGGGATACTGAAGGTGATAGAAGGCGTGCGTTCCGCAGAGGTGTCTCGACTCGAAGTTCGGATTAGCGATCTGGAGCGTGATCTCGGAAAGACCGCGGTCTCTCTGATCAAGGCGAAGGATGAAAAGAAATCCAAGGCTTCAGAGCTGCGCAGACTTCAGCGCAAGATGAAGAGTTTCGAGGAATCAGATGTCCGTGTGACTGAAAGATCTATTCCTGTCGAGGGAAGTGATTCCGATCCGACTCTTGCTGCCGAAGACGTACCCCAGCCTGATGCGGACAAGGGTGACGACCCAGAGGTTGGTGTCGAGGGTGAAGGTAATGTGATGGATGAGGATGAGGCTCCGTGTGCGGAGAATGTTTGAAGTTGTAGTCTCTTACGAGACTTTTTTTTAAAAATTAGGTTTTTATGTATTTGGCCGAGTGCGGCTTTTGTACTTGTTTGGGACTGGCCTTTCACGGCTTTGAATCCCTTGTTGCTTTGGCAACTTTTTATTTTCGTAATGGACAATCAGTTTTTATTTAAACTTTCTGTTTTAAGTTGATATTGCGGGAGGTCCGCGAGTTGTCGTCTCGCATTCCGTTCCCTTAGTGGATTGCCTTATTCGTTTGCTCGTTTTAGGATATTCAGTAAATCGAGTGAGCGTTTAGATATAGACGAAGAGACATGCCTTTAGGATCTCGATTCATGCCTTGAGACGTTAGCGACCAGTGTGCTGGGTTTAGGGCAAGACCTAGGTTTACTTTCGGGTTGAGGCTATGCGATGACTAGTCGGCTTTCGTTTTGCCTGTTGCGATTTTAACCTGATTCCATACTGATTTAGAATCCACGATAGGTTCTCGGCTTATATGATTCATCTGGTTGGAACCGCGCATCTCACCGAGAACAATTTCTAAGTTGCCCGGAAGTGGTGACCAAAAATTTGGATTTCTTTTATAGCGCTATTACCCTTGTGTCGGGTGTTCGAGAGCTATCTCTGCGAGATAACTTAAGTTTGTTTAAGACTGTTGCGAGTTCGTTATGATCAGCAACGAACTATCTTTAAGCGATAGATGTTTACGTAGTTTGGACCCTCACGAAGGATACGTATGTTAAGAAGTTTTGCGTATTTTATAGTCGCGGACGGACTGTTTACTGTTTTTTGAAGAGGAATGTTTTTCCGAACATTGGTGACGTCTCGCTATATTTAGAATTTCATTTTTTTTTCTTTCGATGCGTTTTGCTGAAAAAGTTTGAGAAATTTCGAGTTTTGAAATTTCTGGAGTATACGAGTATACGTATACTCACCTACTCCCCCCCTTTTGAACGAGGGGGGACAGCTGGTCTTGTCTTGCGACAAGATGCCTACGTACCCTTTCGAGGGGATCAAGCCGTCTCGTAGTTCAGTGTTCTGCGGGCGTGCCGCCTAGTGATAGTATTTTTTGAGGTGCATCGCGTTCCAAGATCTGGGAATTTTGATGCCGTGCATGTTTGCGATTTCGTATGCTCTGGGTCGGACTACTTTTATGACCTTGTACGGTCCTTCCCAGTTTGCTCCCAGTTTACCGGCGTTTCGTTCTGCGGTGTTCTGGAAGACTTTTTGTAAAACTAGCTCGCCTTCGTGAAATCTGCGGTTACGCACGTTTGCGTTATAGTACTTTGCGGCCGCTTGCTGATAATTTTGAATTCGAACGAGTGCGTGATCACGCTGTTCGTTAATCAGGTCGAGTTCGTCGAGAAGCATTAAGTTGTTTGCCTCTTCTCTTTTCTGGGAGCAGTCTTCTGCGTACTCCTGGAAATTCGACTTCCGCGGGAATCATGCATTCTGTTACGTATACGAGGGCAAAAGGAGTTTTGCCCGTTGCTCGCCTCGGGGTTGTGCGGTGCGACCATAAAACTCCTTCGAGTTCTTCGGCCCACTTTCCCTTTTTGGCGTCGAGGCGTTTCTTGAGGCCGTCAAGGATAGTTTTATTAATAGTCTCGGCTTGTCCGTTGCCTTGAGGATATCTTGGAGTCGATTTGGTCAATCGTATTTTCCATTTTTCGCAAAAAGCTTCGAATCTAGTCGAGATAAATTTGGATCCATTGTCCGTCACGATTTCGTATGGTACTCCATGTCTACAGACTATGTTCCTCCATACGAAACTTTCTACCTGGGCGTCTTTGATGCTTGCGTAAGAGTCGGCTTCGACGCATTTAGAGAAGAAATCGGTCAGAACCAGGAGGAAGCGTTTTTGTTTTGACGCGTGCATTGGCCCGACTATATCCATTGACCACCGCATGAACGGGTACGGTGCCGAGATAGATGAAAGGACCTCGGCGGGTTGGTGAATAGTCGGAGCATGCCACTGGCATTTCTCGCATTTTCGCGAAAAATCTTCGCAATCTTTTACCATCGTTGGCCAGAAATATCCGTGGCGCTTGATTTTTATTGCGAGGGATCTTCCGCCAGAATGGTTTCCGCAAGATCCGGAGTGCACTTCCTGCATAACCCGCCGTGATTTCTGCCCTTGCACGCAAGTCATCAGTGGTCCGGAGAATCTCCATTTGTAAAGTTCTCCGTCCATTACGACATACCGCGCGGCCTGTGTTTTTATTTTTCGGGCCGCCCATTTTTCCGGTGGAAGTTCTCCGTTGGTTATGTATGCGAGAATCGTTTACATCCACGGACGACCGAATCCATAATCGGACTGATCTTCGGCTGGGTGGCTCTACTCCACATCGTCCTCTGGTTCATTGATCAGATTTACGACTACGGGGGGTCCGATGCTAGGGTGTTCGATGAATTCAACGGGAATTACCCTGCTCATACCAGGATCCGAGCTGGATGCGAGGGCGGCCAAGGCGTCTGCCTGGGCGTTCTCCGCTCGAGGAATTCTAGTCAAGGCGAATTGATCGAACTTCTGAGTTAGATCTTTTACCAAGATCAGATACGCTTCCATTCTTTCGTCCCTTGCTTCGTATTCTCCGCTGAATTGACTAGCCACTAGCTGGGAGTCGCAGTATGCGTGAAGATTACGAATCTTTTGTCAGTGAGCTAGTCGTAGTCCCGCGATCAAGGCCTCATATTCGGCTTCGTTGTTCGAAGCGTGGAAAATTAATCGGAATGACTGTTCCAATACTTCTCCCATCGGGGATGCAAGTCGGATGCCGATTCCAGAGCTTGTTTGGACGAGGATCCGTCAACGTACAAGATCCAGGTCGAGTTTGGCTCTTGGTTGGACGTGCTTCCCTTTGGGAGTTCCACTATAAAGCCTGCGAGTACTTGTGATTTCGCGCAAGTCTTTGCGCGATATTCAATATCGTACTCGCTCAGCTTGATCGCCCATTTTGCTAACCTTCCCGATTGGATGGGACTATGCAAAATGGTGCGGAGAGGGAATGAGGTGGGCACGACGATGGTGTGAGACTGGAAATATGGTCTTAACTTTCTTGCCGACATAACTACGGCAAAGGCCAATTTCTCCATCATCGGATATCGCGTCTCCGCGTCCAATAACGTCTTACTTACGTAAAACATCGGTTTTTGTTCACCGCGTTCCTCCCGAATAAGGACGCCACTCACGGCGGTTGCTGATACCGCGATGTAGAGGAATAATGGTTCTCCTTCTACGGGCTTCGCGAGTACTGGCGGGGTAGCTAGGTAATGTTTCAGCTGTTGGAAAGATTTATCGCATTCTTCTGACCATTCGAACTTTTATTTCCCTTCAATGTTTCATAGAAGGGTAAATATTTGTCCGTTGATCGCGAGATAGAACGGTTAAGTGCTGCGACCCTGCCGGTCAGTCTTTGTACTTCGCGTTTCGTCCTGGGAGAGACCATCTCTATCAGTGCCGTGATTTGTTTCGGGTTAGCCTCGATCCCGCGGTAGGTGACGAGGTACCCTAGAAGCTCTTGCAATAGGTTCATCTCTATCAAACCGACACTTTGCCGGGTTCAACTTCATGTTATGAAGATTGAGCCTTTCGAAACATTCTTGGAGGTGTATGACGTGGTCTTTCTCTTCAAGGGATTTCACGAGCATATCGTCGATGTACACTTCCATTGTTTTTCCGAGTTGCTCGAAGAACATTCGATTGACAAGTCGCTGGTAAGTCGCACCGGCGTTCTTCAAACCGAAAGGCATCACTTTGTAGCAATAGGTTCCCCGGTCGGCTATGAATGCGGTTTTCTCCCGATCGTCAGGATTCATCATGATCTGATTGTATACTGAGAAGGCATCCATGAAGGATAAGAGTTTGTTTCCCGCGGTTTCCTCGACTAAGCGATCGACATGCGGCAGCGGATAACTATCCTTTGGACATGCTTTATTGAGATCGGTAAAATCGACGCAAACTCGCCACTTTCCGTTCTTTTTCTTTACGACAACGGGATTGGCGAGCCAGTCGGGATATCGAACTTCCGTGATCGATCCTACTTTGAGGAGTGTATCGACTTTGCTGTTGACCGCTTCGGCACGTTCTGGCCCTAGTTTTCGTCTTTTTTGTTTGACGGGTTTGGATGTTGGGTCAACGTTAAGTTCGTGGCATGTGATGTTTATATCGATCCCCGGCATATCTTCCGCAGTCCAAGCGAACGTGTTCGAGTTTTGTTTCAGACATGTCAGGAGTTCGACTTTTAAGGTCTCGCTCAGGTTCGCACCGATTTCGACGCAGCGTTTTGGAAAATTCTCGTCGATGCATACTGAGATGACGGGTTCGCAGGTTGGCTTGCGTTTACCTTCCAAAGCCTCGGCCGCTCTCAACTGCCAGAAGAGTTCCGTTTTATCTTGCTTTGGGACGTTGTCGAGGGACGTCAATTTCTTTTTATTTTTGGAAGAGATATCGACCGACAGATTTTTTCGTTTTAAATCCGCGGCGTAGCAAACCTGTGAGGTTCTTCGATTTCCCTATATAGTCTCGATCCCGCACGGAGTCGGAAACTTGAGACACATATGGTACGTCGACGGAATTGCTTGCATCGAATTTAACCACGGTGTCCCTACGATCGCGTTGTAAGACATAGGTCGGTCGACGACTTCGAATTCGACGTTTTTCACTATGCTCCCAGCGCGCACTGCCAAGTTGATCGTTCCGAGGGTCATGGTGATTTCTCCCGAGAGTCCTACTAGCGGGCTTATGTTTTCCGCGATTTCAGACATATCGATTTCCATTCTCTCGAGAGTATTTTTGAAGATGATATCAGCCGAGCTTCCATTCTCTCGAGAGTATTTTCGACTAATATCCTCGCGACATTCATATCCTGGATCGTCAGCTCAATAACGAGAAGATCGTCGAGAGGTTTGATCGAATCGATCGTTGCTGTTTTCTCGAACGAGATGACGTCGCCGTTCAGATTAGGCATGTTATTTCTCGTTTGTTTTCGCGATTACTGTGTAAGAGAATCCGACCTCCCCTCCTTCTAGCGCCAAACTGTGGGAACCGAAATCCACACTGTCGATTTTCCGTCAAATATGGAAACTTAGGATGAAACCCTAAGTTTTCCGAGGTCCTGGATCTCTGCGAAAATCACTAATACAAACGAATTTAACAGAATATGGATGAACAATGAAGAACAGAGAATAAAGAACTTTTATGAAAGCTTTTATTAAATAAAGAATCAACAACTGTTACAAGAAGAATTGAAGAACTTAGACGTCGAAACGTTCTAAGGATTTGGATTGCTATTCTAAACGCTAAGTCCTAAATTCCTAAGCTAACAGCCGTCTTTTTAGGTCTGAATTTCGTCCTCCTTCTCTTCCCTATGCCTTTGGCTTATATACTCCTTTCCCAAGAGACTCAATCTTTCCATTTTGCCCGGATTCGAGTTTATCGGGAAACTTCCTTATATCTCCATCCTTCCTTTCTTCCCGCGGAAATCTTCTATTTAACTTCAAACTTGCCTTTTATTTTCCTTCTGCGAATAAACCGTCAAAACGTTATTGTATCTTCGGGTTTGATTTCGTTAATATCGCGAGATGGGTTTTTATCGTGTTTTAAGACCTTTCGGGCCGTTTTGCGATAAAAACCGTTTTACGATTTTATACTAGATCGTTTCCCGATCCGATGCCGTTTTTTACGATTTTCTCGACGTTTTTTTATTAAAAACACGTTTTTTATGATCTTATCGAAAAATCTCGGATAAATCGTATAGTTTAGGCGATGTTTGGTGTCCTGCTTAACCGTTACCGTTTTATTCGATTTCTTCGAGTTCTTTCGAGAAAGCGGAATTTTACGGTTTTTATCGTAAAACTCGAACGATAAGTCGGATCGAGACGAAACGAGAGACATTTCGGCCGTGGTTCAGAATGCGACCATGTCGAAGGGCATAAGTTTCGAATCGGGAATGCGGGAGATCGAGGCTCGGGATGATTGGTTCAGCGTACGGAGAATCGGGTCGGTCCGGTCCAGCTGTCCGAGGAGTTTCTAGTTCGCCAGCAGGCGAACTAGTCAAGGGATTCCTAGTTCGCCTGCTGGCGAACTAAGCCGGGCCGGCTTAGTTCGCCAGCAGGCGAACTAGTCGAGGGACTCCTAGTTCGCCTGCTGGCGAACTTAGACGGGCCGGCTTAGTTCGCCAGCAGGCGAACTAGGAGCCTCTCCACTAGTTTGCCTACTGGCGAACTAAGCCGGGCCGGCTTAGTTCACCAGCAGGCGAACTAAGCCAGCTCGGCTTAGTTCGCCACCAGGCGAACTAGTCGTGACTAGTTCGCTATCTGCGGCGGTTTCGGTTTTTTTTCGGTTTTGTAAAACGATTTCTCGAGTTTTATAAAACGATCTTCGAGTTTTATAAAACGATCTTCGAGTTTTATAAAACGGCTTCGAGTTTTATAAAACGATCTTCGAGTTTTATAAAACGGCTTCTCGAGTTTTATAAAACGGCTTCTCGAGTTTTATAAAACGGCTTCTCGAGTTTTATAAAATGATCTTCGAGTTTTATAAAACGGCTTCTCGAGTTTTATAAAACGATCTTCGAGTTTTTTCAAACGGCTTCTCGAGTTTTATAAAACGATCTTCGAGTTTTATAAAACGATTCTCGAGTTTTATAAAACGATTCTCGAGTTTTATAAAACGATTCTTGAGTTTTATAAAACGGCTTCTCGAGTTTTATAAAACGATCTTCGAGTTTTATAAAGCGATTCTCGAGTTTTATAAAATGATTCTCGAGTTTTATAAAACGATTTTTGCGGAAAGTAATGATTCCATTTTTACAGAAGTTATCGTAGACGTTGATTTTGAGATTACGGTTTTCGACACCTACATATATATCAAAATATTTGATTAAAATTTTTGAAACAAATATTTCTGACTAACTTATAAAATAAATTACTAACGCTAACTTTACTATACATAATTAAATTATTTTATATTGACTATACCAATTGTAGTTTATTGTTGAATTAAATTATTGATCTATAAAAAGTGCTATCTACAAACTATCTGAGAAAGAAGCTTATGCTATGCTTTGCAAA
Organism: Eruca vesicaria subsp. sativa; assembly: GCA_932364175.1. Taxonomy (NCBI): domain Eukaryota; kingdom Viridiplantae; phylum Streptophyta; class Magnoliopsida; order Brassicales; family Brassicaceae; genus Eruca; species Eruca vesicaria. The sequence continues at coordinate 29,552 of CAKOAT010180711.1, forward strand.
TGGCCCTATCAATTACAATGTATGATGAATCCAATGTCGAAGAAAGCTAGCCAGCTTGTGATCGTGCATGTACTTGAGAGATAGAATCTTGTTTCTCATAGCCTTGTCGACTTTTCTTTGCATTTGATCTATTTCTGTCAAAACTTGTTGATGTCTCCTAGCATTCCTCTCCCTCTAGACATGATAGATTATAGTCTAAAACAACATTTTGGTTAAAACAGTATGTATACTATGAGTCCGAGTGCCTCTCAAGTGCTGAATAGTCCACTGTCAATCCAGATTGATGATTTTGTTAATTAGATATCTATATATGTTGCATACATGTAGTAGACTAAGAAGACGTTTGGTATTGAATTATAATTATTTAAAGTAAATTTTTATTTGAAAATATGAGAAATATAAATTTATTTTACTTTATTTTGTTAGGATTTTTGATGGAAATGCTAAGCATAACATCGCCATCATCTTACCAACCATGTCTGCGATAAAAGGGGAAATGCTACGAATATCATTCACAACATCTGCAGTTACGTACAAAAAGATCTTCAGCAGTCTCATTTCCTATCAAACTAAAAAATAGACTGTTAAGAGTGGTTTAGGTGGTTTAGGTTGGTCGACCAAACCGGTTCTAGATAAGTACATATGTGTTATTGATAAGGCTTTGGCAGTTGTAGATATAGTCAGATCTTATGATGAAGATATTGTAATCACGTATATATATGTAATCTGCGAAAGTCAATACAACTCAGATTTCCGAAAACACATTCTGTCTAAGTTTACATGGTATCAGAGCTTGTGTAAAAGATCAGATATAAATTCTAAAAGAGAGATTGTGAGATATGACAAAAGACGAGAGTGCAATCACAGTTACGGCTGCAGGTAGCAGCAACAACGTTAACAGTGCGGCCGCAACTTCTTATTACTTGTCGCCGTCCGACAATCCAGGAGTGTCAATCACGCCGGTCACGTTGACTGGTGAGAACTATGCCGAGTGGGCATCAGAATTGGAGAACGCACTTCGTGCTAAGCGCAAAATAGGTTTTATCAACAAGACCTTACTAATGCCCGATGAGAAGGAGAACGAGGCAGAGGCCGAGATGTGGAAGACAGTTAACTCCATGATCGTGGGGTGGATACGTGCTTCGATCTCGCCAACAGTGCGCTCAACTGTGACATTCACACCGGATGCGTTTAAGATGTGGACTGATTTGAAGAGAAGATTTTCAATTGGAAACGCCGTGCGGGTTCATCAACTTAAGGCATAGTTGGCGGCTTGTAAACAAGATGGGTCAACTGTCTTGGATTACTTATGGGAATTTTTCGTCAAAGTGGGAAGAGGTGCTTAACTACAAACCCCTTCCAACGTGTACTTGTGGAGCTTCTGAGAAGATCAGCAAGGATTATGAAGAAGAGAAAGTTCATATGTTTCTCATGGGACTTGACGAGTCATGGTTTGGCAACGTCTGCACCAATATCATTGGGATGGATCCGTTACCAGACCTGAACTCAATCTATCAGCGAGTCGTGCAGAAGAGAGGAGGATTTTGACGTCTCGAGTAGAGGCTAAACAGGACGCTGTTGGTTTTGTGACCAGATCAGAAGCACCACAGGGAGATAGTGCTAGTCTGTCTGGACTAACCGCTGCTGCCACTGATAGAGGTCGCGGAGGTGTAGTATGTTCTAACTGTGGGAGAACAGGCCATGAAAAGAAGGAGTGTTGGCAAATCATTGGGTTTCCCGATTGGTGGACAGAAGGAAATCAAGGAGGAGATCGAAGTGGTCGTGGAAGAGGTAGAGGCTGTGGACATGGTCAGGCACGATCGAATGCAATGCAGGCTCAAGCTTCAAGTGGAGTCGGTGCTCCGAATCTGTCAGCAGAGAAATGGGCCTCCCTAACCGCACTCCTCGATCAGCAAAAGTCAAACCTGATCTCGGAGAAGCTTAACGGTAAGAAACAAACCGGGGAAGTTATCCTCGATACTGGAGCATCACACCACATGACAGGGGATGCTCGATTACTTAGTGAGATGCATGATGTGGTGGGATGCTCAGTGCGCTTTGCCGATGGAATCCAAGTACAAGCCACTCGAAGTGGTGTATTACGGCTTTCAGACAAAATAACACTGCCTCATGTTCTTCTAGTTCCAGATTTGAACTGCACATTGTTTTCTGTTGCGAAGTTTTTGAAACAGACAAGGTGTCTTGCTGTGTTTTCTGATACACTGTGTGTTTTGCAGGACCGTTTTACGAGGACCCTGATTGGAGCCGGTGAAGAACGGGATGGTGTGTATGTTTATCGGGATGTTACAGTTCGGCGAGGTCTCAGAGTTAAGGCGGCAGAGGACAAGGCTTTGTGGCATCGCAGGCTGGGGAAATCCATCTTTTGGTGTTTTAAGTGCTTTACCTTTTGTTTCTGGTGTTTCGAATCACTCCGAAAAGTTTGGAGGATGTGATATCTGTTTTAAATCAAAGCAAACTCGTGGTGTGTTTTCAGAAAGTTATAATAAAGCTTCAGTTCCTTTTGAGTTAATACATGTGGACTTGTGGGGACCTTATAGAGAACCAGCATCGTGTGGTTCTGTTTACTTCCTTACTATAGTCGATGACTGCTCACGAGCGGTTTGGGTTCATTTGTTGTTGGAGAAATCCGAAGTAAAAATAGTCTTGCCAAACTTTTGTTCTTTTGCGCAGCGACAGTTTGGGAATCCTGTTCAAGTAGTTTGCAGTGATAATGGGACAGAGTTTCTGTGTCTATCAAAATATTTTGCAGAAAATGGTGTTGTGCATCACACCTCTTGCGTCGCGACACCACAGCAGAACGGAAGAGTAGAGAGGAAGCACCGGCACATCCTTAACGTTTCAAAGTCAATTATGTTTCAGGGAAACCTGCCTATCAAGTTCTGGGGCGAGAGTGTATTAACCGCAGCGCATCTCATCAATCAAACCACCTCCAGTCTCTTGAATGGAAAATCTCCATATGAGTGTCTCTATGGTAAACCCCCGTCGTACGATAGAATCAAAGTATTTGGCTGTCTTTGTTATGCACACAAGACATCTCGCGACAAAGACAAGTTCAAATCAAGGAGCAGGAAATGTGTCTTCGTCGGATAATCATTTGGTAAGAAAGATTGGAGGTTGTATGATCTGGAGAGTGAAGAGTTTTTCGTGTCATGGGACGTAGAGTTTACTGAAACATCGTTACCATTTCTCAATGAACAAGATGGCGCGTCAGAGAAATCTTCTTTGTCACCTCAGGATGTTGAGATCCATGAAGAAGTCGAGCCAGTCCTGGAGTCCAGGGGGAGTGTTTCTGTCTCTGAAAAGGATCGTGGTGGTAAAGAAAACAGTAATGGAAGTACCAGGCAACACAAAGCCTGCGACAGAGATTGAGGGTTCTGCATCTGCAATTCAAGAACCAGAACCGACTTCAGCTGTTCCGGTTGTAGAAACAGAACAAACTGCAGCAGCTGAAGGAGAGCCGTGTTGGGGTCAAAATCGGTACGACGGAATTAATAGCCAAAACTCCCCGCGAAAATACAAAAAGAACAGTTTTATAAAACCCGAGGAATAGTTTTATAAAACTCAAAGTCATTTATAAAACTTGCAGACCGTTTTATAAAACTCAAAAGATCGTTTTATAAAACTCGAGAATCGTTTTATAAAACTCGAAGATCGTTTTATAAAACTCGAAGATCATTTTATAAAACTCGAGAAATCGTTTTATAAAACTCGAGAAATCGTTTTATAAAACTCGAGAATCATTTTATAAAACTCGAAGATCGTTTTATAAAAATCAAAGATCGTTTTATAAAACTCGAGAATCGTTTTATAAAACTCGAAGGTCGTTTTATGAAATCCGAAGATCGTTTTATAAAACTCGAGAACCGTTTTATAAAACTCGAAGATCGTTTTATAAAACTCGAAGGTCGTTTTATAAAACTCGAGAATCGTTTTATAAAACTCGAAGGTCGTTTTATGAAATCCGAAGATCGTTTTATAAAACTCGAGAGTCGTTTTACGAAACCGCAAAAAACCGAAAAAGCCGTAAAACGCGGACTAGTCGCAACTAGTTCGCCCATCGGCAAACTAAGAAGTACTCTTCTAGTTCGCCCATCGGCGAACTAAGCCGGCCCGGCTTAGTTCGCCGATGGGCGAACTAGGACATGCTCGACTAGTTCGCCCATCGGCGAACTAAGCCGGCTCGGCTT
>CAKOAT010180711.1:33859-47383 GCA_932364175.1 Eruca vesicaria subsp. sativa
ATTCCCGATTCGAAACTTACGTCTTTCGACAAGGTCGCGTTCTAAACCACGGCCGAAATATCTCCCGTTCCATCTCGATCCGACTTACCGTTCGAGTTTTACGATAAAAACCGTAAAACTTCGTTTTCTCGGAAAGAACTCGAGGAAATCGTATAAAACGGCAACGGTTAAACGAAACACCGAACATTGCCTAAACTATGCGATTTATTCGAGATTTCTCGTTGAAATCATAAAAAACGTCCTTTTAATAAAAAACGCCAAGTAAGTCGTAAAAAAACGTATTTTTAATAAAAATGTCGAGTAAATCGTAAAACCTTGCGATTAACTCGAGAAATTTATTAAAAACGACGTCGGGTCGGGAAACGATTCCGTAAAAAGTCGGAAAACGGTTTTTATCGCAAAACGGCCCGGAAGGACCTAAAACGCGATAAAAACCCATCTCGCGATTTCAACGGAATCTAACCCGCAGATTTGATAACGTTTTGCAAGTTTACTCGCAGAAGGAAAATAAAAGTCAAGTTTAAAGATAAAAGGAAGGTTTGAAGAAAAATAGAAGATTTCCTTGGAAGAAAAAGAAGGATCGAGAAAAATGGAAAGTTCCCGATATAGTCGAATCTGGGCAAAATGGAAAGACCGAATGACCAAGGCGAGGAGTATATAAATAGGAGGTCTAGGGCAGAAGCAACACACACGAGATTCAGAGCTCTCACCACCAAATCTAGCAATTAGGAATATTTCTGTTTTTCTGTTAGCGAGCTGCGTCTCAATTAGGGTTTTTCGTTCTTAGATTTCTAAGGATTTTGCCGGCGGCTTACGCAGCTTAAGGCCTCTCTTTTGTACCAGTTCTACGCAGATTCGGAATAAGAACCTTCTTGCTTTCAATCTCGTTTATTTTCGTTTTAATTCTAAAGTTCATCGTTTTCTTAATATTCGTTGTGCGGTTCTGCAGATAGCCGATTCCTCTGGAAACTTAGGGTTTTCCCGAAGTTTCCTTTTTTACGATTATTTGACAGTAGGTGGATTTCGGTTCCCACAAGCCGAGTCTTGGCAGAGGTCATCGTGTTCCAGTACCTTCTGTAAAGCTTCGCGATTACGTCACATATAATGCACACTGTCGTTCTGATAAACACACCACACTCCCAGTTCATCCCGATCCTTCACGGCACTCTGAAATGAGTCCAGGTAAAAGTGCTTCCTCCTATCCCATCACGGCTTATGTCTCTGACACAGTGTTTTCAGAGAGACACCAAGCCTTTCTTGCAGCGATCTCTGCAGGTATGGAGCCGCGAAACTGGAGAGAGGCAATGCTAGACCCTATATGGAATGGAGCTATGTCAGCAGAAGTAGGAGCTTTGGAAGAACAGAGAACTTGGGATGTCACAGAGTTACCTAAAGGGAAGAAGGCACTAGCGTGCCAATGGGTCTACAAGTTGAAGTACAACGCAGATGGGATGGTGGAGAGACCCAAAGCTCGACTCGTTGTATGCGGTAACATACAAGTAGAAGGTGAAGACTATGGGGAGACGTTTGCGCCTGTAGCAAAAATAACCACTGTTCGTACGCTACTCGAAGTTGCAGTTGCAAAGAATTGGGAGGTGCATCAGATGGACGTGCACAACGCTTTTCTACATGGAGATCTAAAGGAATAAGTGTTTATGAAGATGCCTCCCGGTTTCTATGGTGATAGTCCACTAAAGTGTGCAAGCTGAGGAAATCTCTCTACGGTTTGAAACAGGCGCCGCGTTGTTGGTTTGCTAAGCTCACATCTGCACTTAGGAAGTTTGGCTTCAAACAATCCTATTCTGATTATTCGTTATTTACATACATCAGCGGTGCTCGGAGTCTGCGTGTACTCATCTATGTAGATGATCTGATAATCGCTGATGACGACTTGAAGATGATGACGAAGTTCAAATCTTACCTGAGTGATTGGTTCAAGATGAAGGACCTGGGTAAAGCCAAGTACTTTCTCGGTATTGAAATAGCACGGGGGCCGATGGGGATGTTTCTCTCACAAAGGAAGTACGCCCTCGACATTGTTGCGGAAGCAGGTCTGTTGGGATGCAAGCCAGTAGCAACGCCAATATAGCAAAATCACAAGTTGTTGGCAGATAAGGGGCCGTTTTGTCGAAATCCGGTGAGGTTTAGGCGAATTGTTGGTCGACTGGTGTATTTAGCGATCACGAGACCTGAGTTGAGCTATGTCATTCATGTCTTGTCGCAAGTAATGCACAAGCCAAGAGAGGAACATTGGGACGCGATAGTAAGAGTTTTGAAGTACTTGAAAGGCTATCCAGGACAAGGAATCATGTTGAAGGCGGTTAGTGATCTGCGTATAAGAGCCTTTTATGACTCTGATTGGGCTTCTTGTCCTTTGTCAAGAAGGTCTTTATCGGCGTTTGTTGTATTGTTAGGAGACTCACCTATCTCCTGGAAGACTAAGAAGCAGGACACAGTGTCTCACTCGTCAGCTGAAGCAGAATATAGGGCAAAGGCAGCGACACTGAGATAATTAAAATGGCTGAAGCGTGTATTGGGAGATTTCGGGGTAAGCATACTGATCCTATGATGATGTTTTGTGACAGTAAGTCGGCGATATACATAGCCACAAATCCGGTGTTTCACGAGAGAACTAAGGACATTGAGTCGGATTGTCATAGTGTGCGTGACGCGGTTCAAGATAGGTTGATCACTTTGCGACATGTAAGGACAACAAAGCAGTTGGCCGACTTGATGACTAAGGCCTTGGGGAGTTCATCGTTTCACTATCTACTTAACAAGTTGGGAGTTTGTAATCTACACTCGCCAACTTGAGGAGGAGTGTTAAGAGTGGTTTAGGTGGTTTAGGTTGGTCGACCAAACCGGTTCTAGATAAGTACATATGTGTTATTGATAAGGCTTTGGCAGTTATAGATATAGTCAGATCTTATGATGAAGATATTGTAATCACGTATATATATGTACTCTACGAAAGTCAATACAACTCAGATTTCCGCAAACACATTCTCTCTAAGTTTACATAGACCTTCAGCAAAAGTCATCTCCACACGATATGTAGAATAAAATATATAAACTGATGACTATACACTTGACTTAGTTCCCTGGCGATATAATTAGAGCAATACAGTAGAAGAACTCTCTAGTGCCTTTTTTTAGCTATAACCATATTTAAACTTGAGAACCAAACAACCTAGAATCTGTCTGAAGCAGACTACAAATCATGGATGGAAACCTCTCACCTTGTTTCAAGTAAAGGGTGGTAGCATTCATCGTATGTGTGGTCGTTTCAACAAAAGTTTCTACATGATCAGAACCAGTCGAGACTCAGCCTCTTGCCCTGCATTGTCCTCTGCAGCATGAAAACAACAGCAGAAAGTAGAGCTGCCCAATCTGCAGCCTGAAAACTATGTAAGCATTCAGAACATCACCATCTCTGATTTCAGGCATGTGAGACACATCTTCATTGAAGCTGCGCACTTGTCCTATATGGCAATATCAATTGCTCGAGGATACCAACACACTGAAGTTTTAACCAGTAAGCAATGTTAAATACAAATGAAAGGAGGAGTAGAGAACTCTCAAGTCACATGGCACCATAGATATATAGTTTGAGTCTGACAATGGCCGAATCAGTCTCTACAGAAGTTGATAATGAAACTGATCTAGAAGTCCTGATCTCACACCTAGTCAACATACTTTATAAAAGAAATTTGTGGATGCTTCTAGAGATTAACACACTAATCTTAGAATTTCAAAAAAATTAATCAAACAATCTCGTTCACCAAAAGTTATAGAATTAAAGATGCAACACATGTCCGATGGTAGGAGATTCTTGATGGCCGCGGTGATTTTCTTACAAATGTAAAAATTAAAACACTGCAAGAAATACTAAGATGAGTATGTTCTCCGTGATTACCTTTTTCTTCAAGGAATAGCATGTCGACACACATTAGCTCGCCGCCTCCCTCCCACAATCTCAGAACTCGAACTTTCTGTGATACAACTTCCGGGGCGAGAAACACTTAAGGAGGCGTTTAAGAAAAGAGTTTGCAATCGTAATCTCTGTAAAAGTGTAAGAAATATAAAGATTGTGAAAAAGAAAGCATCATCAAAAAAAGGTATTCAATAAATAAATGAATTGAAGAGAGTTCGATGTTATCAAGAAGAATCATGAGATTGAGAAACTTTAAAAATCAAAAACAATGAATCCATGAGATTGAGATCGGGAAACCTCTGCATCAAGAAGAATCATGTCCACCCCCATCAACTCGAATCTCAGCAGCCTCACTTCCACGGTGGAAGAACGGTGCCCGGCCTTCAAATCACGGAGAAGAACAAATGAGTTAGCCATAATAATACAATTAATTTTTTGAGATTATCAAAACTGTGAGGACGAAATTCAAGGAACAAAGTATTACCTATTTATAAAAGGAGAAACACCGCCTTTTACAGGGAATTTAATTGAATGAGAGCATCGTGCTTGAGGACGTGGATGGAGTTAATAAGAGCCTTGAATCAATACAGCTCACAATGTCTCTGAGGATTCATCCATTGGAGATGAAACGACAAATCGAAAACGACACAATCAATCCTCAAGACGACTCGTATGACCTGACCTGAATCTCCATTGCTCGTTAAGATCGAGGAAGACGATGTAAACCTAAGTTCATAAGACCCCTCTCATAAAGATGTCGGTATCTCTCTATGGGGATTGGTTATCCATAACCTGTATTTTTAAATAAGAGCAAAGCCCATTACAAATCGCAAAGAATGAAACAAACATAGTTCGTTAGACAGATGTCATGTTGTTGGAGAGGGATTGAACACCCTTCCACAAGGCCCATCGAATAACAGACTTCAGCCCATCTATGGCCGGTTCGATTGGAGCTCGATTGAAACAGGAGACCGAACCGAAAGTCCGAACGAACGGTTCACTCAACAGTCGGTCGACTAGCCAAATCAAACTTATTATTACAAATTATCACTAGCCCAGAAGCCCATTAAGCTCGGGCCGATCTTGGAGTTTTCGAGCCAAATTTAGGGCGAACGAAGACGAAAACGAACTGAGCAGTATAAAAGGAGAGCAGAGGTGAAAGAGAGAGGGATCCACAAATAGACACAATAATATGGACGGCAAGATCTAGGGTTTAACGAATGATCGATCTCCCTTGTATTCTCGCCGGAGCTTCCTTAAGAACTCCGACCTTTCCGTTTTCTCAGAACCTCCTTGTAATCACTTTCGTCATCACATACTGATTAATAAAACGTCTTCTTAAGTCCCACAAATCGAGTTTAGTTTCCTTGTTTATCGATCGAACAAACTCAGATTCAACATTTGGCGCCCACCGTGGGGCCTTACGAAGTAGCGTTAACGAAATCAGTATGCCTCCCGACGACTCTCAAACCGACGACGCACCGGCACAGAGACCGGTCGCCGCGACTCCGGCGGCCGACGATATGATGCAGCGCATCATGAACTACCTCCAACGGCAAGAGGAAACCAACAGAGTCATGAACGAGCGATTAACCGCACTTGCTGCTGCTCTCGCCGCGACGGACGGTGATGCCGGAGAAACGGAAACGGCGAGACGTCGACTGCTCTTCACCTCAACGAATCCGACGCCTGCCGGAACCGGTCCTGCGATTGGTGGCGCAGCTAATGAAACTAACCTCGCCGGTCAAACGACCGACGGACTGGACGCAGCCACCAAGTCCCAGATCGACGAGTTGAGAAAATCGATGAAAGATATTCACTCTAAGATACACCATGTCACAACCTCCGCCCCAGAGATCGAACGCGTCCTCGCTACCACGCTAAAGAACTCGTTCACGAAGCGGATTACGGATATCAAAATCAAGAAAATTAACAAGCTCCGTCTCCCGACGTATGCCGGCGAAACAGATCCGACGGACCACGTGACAACGTTCAATATAGGGATGGAGAGGATGAACTTCTCCGACGAAGAGAAAGACGCGGGCTTTTGCCAACCTTTCATCGAAAGCCTCTCCGGACCGGCGCTAACCTGGTTCTCGCGACTGACCGAAGGGTCGATTGACAACTTCCACGACCTGTCGGCGCAGTTTTTGAAACACTACATTATGTTTACTCGCCAAGAAACGACCTCGGCAGACTTGTGGAAGATGTCGCAATCGGCCTCCGAAAGCCTCAAGGATTTCATGGAAAATTTCAAGAAGGTGGTGACATAGATCGAGAACCCCGACCAAACAGCCGTCGAAGCTCTACGAAATGCGTTATGGATACACTCCAAATTTAGAGACGATCTTTACTCCAATCCCACGATCTCCCTCCAAGACGCCCTACATCGCTCTCAAAACTTTATCCGGCTGGAAGAGGACAAGCGATCGTTCATCAAAAAACAAAACGAGCTAAAGCAAGCGGCCTTGAAGGCAGCCAAAATTCACCATGAACCTAGGCAGCACGCATCTTACAGCAAACCGGATAAAAAGAAAGGCCTCGTCAACGCCATCCCAGATGAGAAACAGCCGGACCCGGCATTAGCCGTCCGAGGACAGCGGAGCAACAAATGGACATTGGAAGTTGACAGGAAGAAGCAGGCCGCCCGAACGAATCCGGCCAATAGTGCGTACGACGCAACCAAGTGGTGCGGATACCACAAAATGTACGGGCATGAGACAAAGGAATGCAATCATCTCAAAAACTTTCTCATGACGGATTTCGTCGAGAAGCACGCTCATCCCGAACCCCCGAAGCAACAGCCCGAGGCGAATACAAAAAGCACGTGAAGAGCAAAGACAGGAAGGGTAACGACCACAGTAATTCGGCCGATCGATCTCCCCCAAAGGAAGATATCGCTCCTTCGAACGAAGATGAGTCTGGATCTAACGAAGAGAAACCCACATCCCGCCGAAAGATCTTTGCAATCAGGACGACTCCTGCTCTCTCACTGACCGATGATACATCGGCGAAGGAAGGACTATCTGATTCATCTACCTCGGAGAACACGCAGGACGACGACCTGCGGTTACAACACGATCTACGTGACTCTCTCAAATGGAAGAACGCGAAAAGAAACGTTGAACCTTCTCTTGAGAAGCCGCAGCGGACGATCACAACTTCGAAAGTCAGAAAACTGAATACGCTGGACACTCACCATCGCCTGGACGCTAAGAAACGCGACCTTCGATCAATAATCAACTCACGTGTTGGCGACTTGCGCAACAAACTCAATCGATTGGCTGGCGCCAAGAGCGACGAAACAACGGAGGATCTACGTGCGCAATTGAACGATGCCAGATCGAAACGCTCAAACGCGCCCAAGCGGTTAAACGTGATCTTGGGAGGATCACCTCCCCATATCGACTCAGTCCGTTCAGTTAAGGACTTCCGCAGGAGAGCAGTCACTGCACAGAACCGATGCACCATCTGGGAGAACGTCCCCCAGATTACCTTCTCCGCTGAAGAAGCCAAAGGAGTTCACATGCCCCATAACGATTCCCTTCTCATCGAGCTCGGAATTTGTGATTTCGAAGTAACTAAAGTCCTCGTCGATACCGGGAGTTCGGTCGACCTCATCTTCAAAGAAACTCTTGAGAAGATGGGGATCGATCTCCGCACAATCAAGCCTTCCACGCGATCTTTAACAGGATTCAATGGATCATCAGAAACGATGCTCGGCACCATAAGACTGCGGGTCCATGCTCATGGCATAAACAAGAACGTCAAGTTCTCGATAATCGACGTGAAAACTCCATACAACGCGATTCTCGGAACACCATGGATCCAATCGATGAAGGCAATTTCGTCGACCTATCACCAATGTGTCAAGTTCCCCGGACCGGACGGTCGAATAATCACTCTGCGCGGAGATCAGGCAGCCGCCCGCGACCTCCTCATTGCGGAAATAAAGCTCCGCCGATCGCACTGCCACGTGAATGCCATCACTAGACCAATTTAAAAAATCGCTCCCTTCAAAGAAGAGATTCTGGAGGTACCCATTGATGGAAACGACCCAAGCAAAACCGTTCGGATAGGCGCTCAACTGCCGACCGATACGAAAGACATGATCATTTCTTTCTTAAAGGAAAACGCATCAAATTTCGCTTGGACGACCGCCGATATGAAAGGGAAAACCCTTCCATTACGACTCACGAGCTGAACGTCGACCCAACAATCAAACCAGTTCGACAGAAAAGGAGAAAATTGGGACCGAGCGTTCAAAAGCAGTGAACGAAGAAGTCGACCGATTACTTAGCGCATGGTTGATCGAAGAAGTCAAGTACCTCGAGTGGTTAGCGAACCCCGTCGTGGTAAAGAAGAAGAACGGGAAATGGCGCGTGTGCGTTGATTTTACCGATCTAAACAAAGCTTGTCCAAAGGATAGCTTCCCCCTCCCGCATATCGATCGCCTAATCGAGTCAATGGCCGGAAATGAATTGATGTCGTTTATGGACGCCTTTTCGGGATACAACCAAATCATGATGCATCCTCACGATCGGGAAAAACGGCATTCATCACGGACGTAGGAACATATTGCTACAAAGTCATGCCCTTTGGACTCAAGAACGCCGGCACAACCTATCAACGCCTGGTCAACAGAATGTTTGCCGACCGACTGGGAAATACAATGGAAGTCTACATTGATGACATGATGGTGAAATCCCCCCGGGCGACCGACCACCTCAGTCACCCTATTGACTGCTTTCGAACGCTGAACGAATACGGCATGAAGCTCAATCCGGCTAAATGCACGTTCGGGGTTACGTCTGGTGAATTTCTCGGTTACATCGTGACACAGAGGGGAATCGAGGCAAATCTGAAGCAAATCTCCGCCATCCTTGATCTGCCGAGTCCCAAAAACAGTCGAGAAGTGCAAAGGCTAACGGGACGAGTGGCAGCGCTTAACTGATTAATCTCGCGGTTGACCGACAAGTGCCTCCCTTTCTACAATTTGTTGCGCGGCAATAAGAAGTTTGTTTGGGATGAGAAGTGTGAAGAGGCGTTCAACCAACTGAAGCACTACCTCACAACACCGCCCGTACTGGCTAAACCAGAAAAATGAGACACACTTTACCTTTAAATCGCGGTCTCATCGATAGCCGTCAGCAGTGTCCTCGTCAAGGAAGATCGCGGTGAACAGCAGCCAATCTTTTATACAAGCAAGCGGATGACTGACGCTGAGACGCGATACTCGACCCTCGAAAAGATGGCCCTGGCGGTCATCACTTCGACACGAAAGATCAGGCCCTATTTCCAATCTCATTCGATCGTTGTCTTAACTAATCAACCGTTGCGCACGATCATGCAGAATACCAACCAGCCAGGTCGACTGTCGAAATGGGCAATCGAACTCAGCGAACACGACGTCACGTACCAAGGTAAGCCGGCCAAAAATCGCAAGTTCTAGCCGATTTTATCATTGAGCTTCCCCCAGAACTCGAGCAGGATCTTGTCTTGCCAACGGGCATTTGGATACTGCATGTCGATGGATCATCCTCAACGAAAGGGTCCAGGTTCGGCGTCCAGCTACAATCGCCAACAGGCGAATTGATTCGCCAATCATTTCGACTAGATTTCAAAGCGTCCAACAATGAAGCAGAGTATGAATCTCTCATTGCCGGCCTACGCCTCGCCGAGGCTGTTGGTGCCAAGCAAGTCCATGCATACTGCGACTCTCAGCTAGTCGCTAATCAATTTCACGGAGACTACGACACAAAAAATGACTGAATGGATGCGTATCTCTGCATAGTTCAAGACCTCGCCAAAGGGTTTGAGTCTTTCGAACTAACGAAAATTCCTCACGGAGAGAACGTTTGCGCGGACGCTTTAGCCACACTCGGAAGTAACCTCCGCGATCAGGTAAGCCGGATGATACCCATTCAGCATATCGATTCACTGAGCATTTCGCCTCCTTCGGAAGAAGGCGCAATCATATCATCGATCTCCAAAATCGATGGTATGGAAATCTATGGGTCAACCGACGACACGAACGCGCAACCCCCCCATTGGAGGATCCCTTTCCTCGATTATTTGATCAAAGGAACGCTACCAACGGATAAGTGGGAAGCACGCCGACTGAAGGCCAAATGCTCGAACTACGTCGTAATGGAAGGAAAACTCTATTGCCGGACAGCCAACAATGTCCTTCTAACATGTATCCATGGCGAAGAAACTCGTTTGGTCATGGCCGAAACCGACGATGGAGCAGGTGGAAATCACTCTGGCGGGCGAGGACTAGTCCTCAAGATTAAGGGTCTGGGACACTTCCGGCCAACCATGATCTCCGATTGCGAAGCTTACGCCCGGAAGTGCGATCAATGTCAACGACATTCTTCGAACATACATTCGCCCACCGAGCTGTTGCGAACAACATCGGCACCATGCCCGTTTATCCGATGGGGAATGGATATCTTTGGCCCCTTACCCAATTCTAGGCAACGTAGGTTCGTTCTCGTCATGACGGACTATTTCACCAAGTGGGTAGAGGCGGAAGCTTTCGTCCACGTAACTGATAAAGAAGTTCAAAACTTCGTCTGGAAGAACATCATATGCCGACACGGCCTCCCGTACGAAATAATCACCGACAACGGTTCCCAGTTCATTTCGCACAACTTCCGCGGTTTCTGCGATAGATGGGCGATCCGCCTTAACACATCGTCCCCCCGTTACCCACAGGGTAATGGACATGCAGAAGCAACAAACAAGACGATCATCGATGGGATAAAGAAACGCCTTGATCTCAAAAAAGGACATTGGGCAGACGAACTCAATGGAGTCCTTTGGTCCCACCGAACTACTCCGCGAAGTGCGACGGGTCAAACGCCCTTCTCATTAGCCTACGGAGTTGAAGCAATGGCCCCGGCGGAAGTCAATGTCACTAGTCTGCGCCGGGCAAAAATTCCTCGAAACATCGACCTCAACAAAGATATGATGCTCGACGCCCTCGACGCGATCGAAGAGCGACGAGATCAGGCCCTCTTACGCATTCAGAATTATCAACATCTAGCCGAAAACTATTACAACAAAAAAGTAGGAACGCGACCATTGGAGCTCAACGATCTCGTCCTAAGGAAAGTGTTCGAAAACACTAAGAAATGGAAAGCCGGGAAACATGGAACCAACTGGGAAGGGCCATACAAGATAATTGAAGTCGTTAAACCGAAAGTCTATCGATTGGAAACATCCTCCAGAGAACGATTACCACGGTCTTGGAATGCCTCGAATCTCCGTAAATATTATTCCTAAGTCGAAACTGGTGATCGAACGCCCAAAAAAAAAAAGACCGAGCGATCGATATCACGTTTGTCACTTCTCCGAGAAGGCAAAATGATCAATCGTTTAAAAAAAAAAAGACCAAGCGATCGATATCACGTTTGTCACTTCTCTGAGAAGGCAAATGATCAATCGCCCGGCCAACTCGAACTATGAATGGCTTGATCCCTCCTTTGGGGGTACGTAGGCAACCTCTCACGACGTCCAGCTATAACTTTAACAAAAAAAAAATTTCTCGATTAGCAGTAACGAGCTTGTTTTCACACAAGATTTCGCGATCATATAAAACAAACGACTCCACATCATCTCGTCGTCGAGTTGAGAACACCACACTCAAGCTTCTCTACTAGGATAGTCGTCGACGGGTGTCCTCATCAAAGATCGGCTTGGCGCCTGAACATAGTCGACCGATCAATCACAAGGCACCTAAGGTTGGCCGACCGATCGATCGCGGTCCCTTGCCGATTATTCGCACGCGCTGTGCGCGGAACGAGCTTCTACCGGCTACTAAAGAATGCTTGCGGGCCGGCCGAGCGATCACAAAGCAACCAAGCCTGGCCGTCCGATCGATTGCAATCCCTTGCAAATTATTCGCACGCGTGCACGCTGAACTAGCTTCTACCGGCGACCACAGAACGCTTGTGGGCCGACCGATCGAATTAGTAGATCAGACAAACAGTTTATTAACAGATGTCAACGAAAAGAGGCAAAGCGAGAAGACTAAATACGAAAGACTAAGCCTGAATAGTTTTACAGAGAAAATAGAAACAACAACCAAGGATCGCGACAAGGAAGCCAAATCCCGAAAAGTACATCACACAGAAGGCCGAAACACAGAAACACAAATAAATGATAAAAGTAAAGTGATATCACTTAAATTACCCTAAGGAGTGAATTACTGTCATCAAAAGAGCTTCAATCGTAGTACTTAGGGATCGAATCCACAAGGAACTAGAGACACAAAAGATGTAATCCTATGTGATTAAGTTAGGTTGAAAAAGGTTTAAAACGATAAATAAAATAGTAGCAAGGGTAAGTTGCTAAAGAGAATAGGTTTTGGTTTAAAAACAATGAAGGAAAATAGTTAGATTCAAGGTTACTATTCAGAAAATCAGGATTATAGATCTATGGATGTCTTAACGAATTGCTTGCAAATATATGAGAACTTCAATCCTTAAACAAATCTATAGCTGTCGCTAGTTAGACTCGTCCATTGATCTGATTGCCGACTGCATCGATCGATGTTGCTATCGCAGTTACGATCGATATAAGCTGTCGTCGATCGATACCCTAGAAGAGTATCGATCGATATTAAGTATCAGATCGGATCGAACTATTGTTCACCCGAGAATTTCTACAAGACCGGCTATCGCACATGCCTTAATAGAGTCTGAGTTAGCCAAATGATTTCAGGAAGATGAATATTAGATTAGTCACTCCAAAATCAATACTCTAGGTAGCAAGTCTAGAGTAAGCATTAGGGTTCATTTGGATAATGAATATAACAACTCAACAATCCATAGTTGGGGCTAATCCCTCATAACTATTTGAACCCTAAATCTAACATATGAATCTACTCAGACATAGCCAAGAAATTCATAGCAAAAGAATAAGAAGAAAAGAAAATGCTTTTATTGCTAAATAGAATACAAAACTTGGTTCAAAACTTCATTCAAAACTTCTTGTTGTTAAAGCATCATAGGCATAGGTATAAATAGGGAGTACAATTAGGTTAAAAAACTCGTCAGGGGCAGTCTTGTAATTTGGTGAGAACTTGGGCTTCAAGTTGGCCAAATACATCTTGCTCATCACGCTCTGTATCGATCGATGGTACATTGCGTACATCGATTGATGGAGGATCTCGACTTCAACTTCTACGGAAGCGTCATCGATCGATTACACATGGTGTATATCGATCGATATGTATCTCTTACATCGGATCTTCATAGTCATCTTGGAAAACTCTTCTTTAAGCACCAAAAGGCACCTAAATCATCACTTTACCACAAAATGCTCCTGAACCTGAAAACATACCTAATAGACTCCAAAACATAGATATTTATAATAAAAACATATAGAAAATATGGCCAAAAGCGGGTCAAAATCATGGTCTATCAACTCCCCCAGACTTAACCTTTTGCTTGTCCTCAAGCAATCATCAAGTTAGTCTTGAAAAGAAGTTTAAAAACAGCAGGGACTCAATCAAAATCTTAACTTAAAAATCATAACCTCTTACTTTGTTGCAAACCACATCTTATTCTATCAACTACAGA
>CAKOAT010180711.1:67633-90090 GCA_932364175.1 Eruca vesicaria subsp. sativa
AGTTCAACGCAGATTCGGAATAAGAACCTCTTTGCTCTCTGTTTTCGTTTATTCTAATTTTAATTCTAAGTATTTTCGTCATCTTATTTTCGTTGTGCGGTTCTCGCAGATAGCCGGTTCCTCTGGAAACTTAGGGTTTTCCCGAAGTTTCCTTATTTACGATTTATTTGACAGTAGGGTGAAATCGACTCCCACAAAGATCTTAACAAAGCAAAGGTTTAAAGGCCTCCTCAGGCCACAAGTATTAACAAAGATAAAAAGAAATACCATTGGGCAGAAGTCTTGGGAACACGAAGACATAATCGCTATCTCAACAAAGAGATAGAGATCAGGCGGTTGAGCTTTAGCTTTTGAGAAAAGAGGTCTCATCTCGAAAGCTGGGGGCAACTGTTGGGCCCAAATATGGCCCGCTAGTTAAGACTAATGGGCTCGAGCGATAAGAGTTGACAATGGGTCACTGTAAGCCCATTGGCTATTAATCTTTTGAGAAAAGGAGTTAAAAAGAAGCCGGAGGCTATTTGCTAAGGAAGGGACGTCAACAAAACAGGTCACGGAGGAGAGCTCCGGACCTCATTTGCAAAGAGCTAACGGGAGTAGCTCAGGCTGGTTGCGCAGAACCCTGTCAAAAGGAGACTGTTGAGAATCCCCCAACTCATGGAGCAAATCTCGGAGGTTGGTTAGGATCATTCAAACGTGGCTGAGAGCTATTTAAGGAGGATGAGGAGATCAGAGAAGTGGATCTTCTCTCGATTCATTCATTCTACCATTTACACATTCTAGAATTCTAGAAAACATTCTCATAATTCTTTGTAATCATCAGAATCATCTTTGTAATCATTCTTTACTAAAAACATTCAATACAATCATATTCATTCTACAAGTTCTTAACGGGATTCAGCCCACGTTATCTTTTCTCCAATCTAAACGAGATCTAAATTAGGAAGTGAGTTTTATCCCTCACATTTTGGCGCCGTCTGAGGGGACGAGATAATCGAATCCCTTACTTTGTAACTTGAGAATGGATCCATCCAACCAATCAACGAACCCATCCATCCCCGATCCCGTGATCCAGATCGACGGCTCACCAAACGGAAGAGACTCCAGTCTCCAGGTCCTGGAGCCTCGACACGCCGATCACCGATCTGAGCAACAGCCTCCGGCTAGTGCTCAACCGAACCAAACCACCACTGCAATAACTAACCCAAGGTCCTCCAGTGGAAACAGCTCCGGGGTAACAGCCCTCGAGTACCCTCAGCGTCAACCCGCTCCGAATCAATCGGAGGCTCAGCTATCTGAGATCCGTCGAATGATGGTGCAGTTAGTAGACAGAGCTCAAGAGAATGGGCGCATGTTGCAACAACTAACTGCTCAACAGCAACAATTTGAAGAGCACTGCTCCAGATAGGCAGGGACCCGTTCTCCAGACACCCTATGCTGGAACAGCTCCCGCATTTAACCCACCTATAACTAGCGCTATGGGAAGTAACGTAGCGATAACCAGCTGTATGCTCGATAACCACCTGTATCATCCGCAGTGACCTCGTCAACGCCATCAATCCTAACAGTGGAGCGATCGAAATCGCCCCCACCGTGCCGTAGCTCTTTGGATCTCCCGACGCAGAATCGCTCGCAGCAGCCTGAGATCCTTCAGCCCCATCCGCGCTGACCGGAGATCGATCGATTTCACTCGATCGTGGCGAACCTCCCTCCAACCCTTCCTCCGAATCTCCTAACTCAGACGCATCTACGCAATCATCCGAACACCGCCCGCTCCCATCCTCCCGGGCAGAGCCACCGACACCGTCGATTCGACTCAAATCCGGGCTAGCGTCATCGACCCCGGCGCCACAGTGAGCTCCGGCCGCTGAGATTCGAAGCATGGGACCGAACGGCGGCTTACCCGACGGGCTTAGAGTACATCTAACCCCCTTCCCTTTTTCAGCCGGCGTGAATCTTTTTCTCGAAGCACTCATCGATTGCTCGGCCTACCAAAATTCCAGATTTAC
The DNA here is from genome assembly GCA_932364175.1 of Eruca vesicaria subsp. sativa. Lineage (NCBI taxonomy): Eukaryota > Viridiplantae > Streptophyta > Magnoliopsida > Brassicales > Brassicaceae > Eruca > Eruca vesicaria. The sequence goes on from CAKOAT010180711.1 coordinate 69,640, forward strand.
CTCCGGTGGCGAAGCGAAATATTTCCGGCGGAGAGCGAAAAGCCCTTCCGGCGGCGAGGGATTCTTTTTCGCTTTTACCAAAATAAAGAAGGTGAAAGAAGATAAGAGAGAGAAGGGAGAGAAAGAAGAATACCTTAGAGATGGAGAATAATAAAAGATGGGAGAAGGATATTGTATTTATAGTGGAGCTCACGGAGATCGAGGTCAAGAAGCTCATTAAACCTAATGGGCCTAAAATACCCATTAATTCCCCCGCCGAAACGGTTGCCCTTACGTACGAAAATAAAACGATATGAGGTCGATCCGGATTAACCCAGGGGATGACCAGTCGAGCGATAAATGTGCAAACCCGACCGATCCAGATCAAATCCGAAAGGGATAAGACGACACGACTGTTCAACCGGGAATATAAGCAACTTAAGCCTGTTATCCTCAAGACCAAATTTTTGTACTCCCCTTCCAAGAAAAAAAGAGTTCCTTGCAAGCGAACTGGGGGGGGGGGACTTACTGTTGGAGAGGGATTGAACACCCTTTCACAAGGCCCATCGAATAACAGCCTTCAGCCCATCTATGGCCGGTTCGATTAGAGCTCGATTGAAACAGGAGACCGAACGAACGGTTCACTCAACAGTCGGTCGACTAGCCAAATCGAACTTATTACAAATTATCACTAGCCCAGAAGCCCATTAATCTCGGGCCGATCTTGGGCATTCGAGCCAAATTTAGGGCGAACGAAGACAAAAACGAACTGAGCAGTATTAAAGGAGAGCAGAGGTGAAAGAGAGAGGGATCCGCAAATAGATACAAGAATATGGACGGCAAGATCTAGGGTTTAACGACTGATCGATCTCCCTTTTATTCTCGTCGAAGCTTCCTTAAGAACTCCGACCTTTCCGTTTTCTCAGAACCTCCTTGTAATCACTTTCGTTTCACATACTGATTAATAAAACGTCTTCTTAAGTCCCACAAATCGAGTTTAGTTTCTTTTTTTATCGATCGAACAAACTCAGATTCAACACATGTCCTGATGTTAGTAATTAGTGACGTGGAGAGACATGAGTGAAAATCAAGGAAAGGTTTAATGGTGAGAGCTGTGAAACACCAGGCATCGGACCGTCGCGAGAAGAAAACATCTCTAGCTCTCTGTCAGCTGATCTATATATCTGTGAAGAGCCCTAGAATTAGACGACAAAGTTTGGGAAATTCACTTCAGAATCAACGGACCTTGTTAATTTATGGCCAACCATATAAAAAACCCAACCGAAATAGCACATTCAACCAAAACGCATAGTTTTGTAGCAGGAAGACATGTGTCAGGCTGAGAGAGAACTAATTAGTGATGTCATATGATGAGGTGTATTGAGGAGAAGAGAATCCCTTTCTTCTTTATAGTATAAGATAATAAGGGGTTCAGAGAAATCGTGTATGTGTATATAAAGTAAACTTCGATTTTTAAAAAGATATGTTGGGAAGTTGGTGAAAGTCATTGTTTTACGTTGCTTTAGGAAGTTGTAGAATTGGTTTACTAAATCCTTTTATACATTTCCATGAATCTTATCTCTCTGTGACATTGAAACATGTTCATATAAATTTTAAATACTGATGACCATGATATCAAATTTTTTTACAATAAACATAGCTAAAATATCTATCTTATTAAAACAGAAACATTAGGTTGGACCTAACATTATTTTATAAGTTGTGAGAGTGTGGTGTGTGATCCACCGATTTTATGTTTGGGCTTAGGCCCAGCTGCAACATAACCTGAAAGGAGAAAGAGATTAGATGATGGGCCTCGGAAATTTGAAGTTAGGCCCAAGATGAGTTTGACTAATCTATAAGTTAGACGGATAAGGTTGTTACGTAACAACCTTCTTCATCATCTCAAGACTTGAGCTCTGTAACTGATCGACTCCTCTATAGTTGTAGCGCTCGAGCTTTCTGTAAACATCAATCCAAAGAGATAGTGAATTACAAGGTCCCGATCCTGAAGGAGATGTACCCGGATATTGAAGGGGAACTCTAAAATTTGCTTGCGTCTTGCTCTTTCGTTATCTCTTTACTTTCTTGTTAAAATGGAGGAGGGTAAACCTATGGAGGAAAAATTTGACAAGTTCTTGAAGCTTGTTGCGGACTTAGCAAGCATCAAAATTGATATCTCGGATGAAGATCAAGCAATCCAACTACTGTCAGGATTACCATCAGATTGCGAACCGTTAGTTCATACTCTACAGTATGGAACTGGGAAAGATACTCTGACTGTGAATGAAGTCATTACTGCTGCTTACTCTAAAGAGGTGGAGCTAAAACATAAAGGAGTGACTTCAAAGGGTAAAGCATCTGAAGGGTAAAGCATCTGGAGTGATCAACTACGAAGTACGACTCAGGAAACAACAAGTCATGGAACAACAAGTCTAGATACAAATCGAGATCGAAATCTAGAGGAAGAGGTACATGAAAAAATGACAAGACGTGTTGGGTTTGTGGTAGTGATAGTCATTGGAAAATGGACTGCCTGAAAGAAAGAAATTTGTACAAGACAACAGACCTCACAGTTCTGCAAATGTGGCTACGAATCTTCCAAGACCAAGGTCAGTGGCATTGACAGCAAGCTTAACAGTTTCTCACGATGAGTGGGTTTTGGATTCAGGATGTACATTCCATATAACACCAAGAAAGGAGTTACTATCAGAATTTGAGGAGTTTGATGGCAACAAGGTTATGATGGGTAACAATACCTATTGTATGGTCCGTGGAATGGGAAATGTGACTATTGATAATCTAGATGGTTCAGTGGTTACTCTAAGAAACGTCAGATACATTCCTGAGATGAGGAACTTAATCTCCTACGGTCAACTAGAGCAATCAGGCTGTAGTTACAGTGGACACGACTAGATGATTCACTTCTACAAGGGAGAAAAGAAGGTTCTATAAGGGAAATACACAAACGGGTTGTACTACCTACAAGGAAACGTTAGGAGGTCTGAGGTTAACTCTGTAAAGGAGACAATAGACCACACCAGAAGGTGGCACACAAGGCTAGGTCATATGAGTCACAGGTCGATGTAAGTACTAGCAAGAGATGGATACGTGAAGAAGGAAGAGATAAGCAAACTGGTATTTTGCGAGTCTTGCGCAATGGGAAAATCTCACAAACAACGATTCCCAAAGGCTAAGGACACTACCAAGGAAGCGTTGGAATACATTCACATGGATCTTTGGGGATCACTAACAACAACATAGAGCTTATCAGAGGCTCATTATATCTTAACTCTCACTGATTTCTAAGAAGGTTTGGATATTTTTTCTCAAAACTAAAGATGAAGTTTTCAACTGTTTTGCAGAATGGAAATTACTAGTAGAGAACCAAACTGGAAAGATGATCAAGTGCTTAAGAACAGACAATGGGTTGGAGTTCTGCAATCAAAGGATGGATTCACTTTGCAGGGAGTCAGGTATCAAACGTCACAAGACTTGTCCTTATACTCCCCAGCAGAACGGTGTGTCAGAAAGGATGAACCGCACAATAATGGATGAAGTAAGAGCGATGCTACACGAGTCAGGGTTAGACGGAAGTTATTGGGCAGAAGCAACATCAACTGCAGTGTACCTCATCAACAGATCACAAAATGCTTCCATCAAATTCGAAGTGAGGCGAGATGGACAGGAAGTGATCCGGATTATGGCCATCTGAGGAGCTTTGGGTGTATTGCTTATGTACATCAGATAAAAGAGAAGATAAATCCTAGGGCTGCAAGAGGAGTCTTCTTGGGATATGCGCAAGGCACAAAAGGATACAGAGTATGGCTTATTGAGGAGGAAAAGGTAGTTATCACCAAAGATGTTGTGTTTAATGAGGACAGATTCTTCAAGGACCTTAAGAAGGAGGAAGATCAGGAGGTTAAACATGAGGACTCAGCAGCAAAGATCGCAAAGAAGAAGGTTACTTTCAGTAGCAAACTGGAAGATTTTGAGGGAGAGAGTTCAAATTCAGGTGGAGTTGAGGATATTCAAGCTCCACAGTCTCAGGAGAATACATAAGAGGAGACGGGAGTGGAATCTGATTCTGAAACAGAAGGAACCTAGACAGAGAACCTGGACAACTACTTACTAGCACAGGATAGAGAAAGAAGGACTATTAGGTGAATCTATTAATCTACGTGGATGATATGTTAATAGCGTCTAAACAGATGAACAAGATACATAAACTTAAAGATCAGTTGAGTACTGAGTTTGAGATGAAGAACTTGGGACATGCAAGGAAAATTCTAGGGATGGATATTTTACGAGACAGAGAAAGGTCGACACTGGTGTTGTCACAGAGAGATGATCTTATGAAGGTCTTATAGACATTTGGGATGGAAGAGTGTAGAGCAGTGAGTACACCGCTTGGTTCACAATTCAAGCTTAAGTCTCTAACTAAGGATGAAGAGTTGGAACAAGCCAGGGAGATGAAAGACATACCTTACACCAGTGCGGTTGGAAGTCTGATGTACGCCATGGTTGGGTCAAGGCCGGATCTTGTTTATGCAGTTGGGATGGTTTGTAGGTTCATGAGTAAACCTGGAAAAAATCACTGGTTTAGCTGTCAAGTGGATAATGAGATACACAAAGGGAACATTGGATTTAAACTTAACTTTCTCAAAGGTGGAGAAGTTTGAAGTCAGAGGTTATTGTGATTCGGATTATGCTGCAGATTTGGACAGGAGTAGATCGATTGCAGGATATGTCTTTACGGTTGGGGGAAATACTGTAAGCTAGAGGTCTTCATTGCTCAAGACCATTGCATTATCAACTACGGAGGCGGAGTATATGTCTCTAAGAGGAGGAATCTGGTTAAAAGGAATCTGTGAAGAGTTGAAACTCAGTACATGGGTTATTGAAGTGAACTGCGATTCTCAAAGTGCTATCTATCTGTCAAAGAATTTTGTCTACAGAGAGAGGTCTAAGCACATGGCGGTGATGTATAATTTCATAAGGGAGATAATAGCAGATGGGATGGTAAAGGTTTTAAAGATATCTACGACTATCAATCCAGCAGATATGTTGACTAAAACCTTACCGGTGGAGAAGTTCAGCGGGTGTCTCACTCGTCTGAATGTACTTGAAGCTTAAGGAAGGCGGTTGCCGGTCATCTTTGGAACTGAGAAGATGACTTAGAAATCTGGATGAGTTTTCGGAAGTCAGAGAGATCAGAGGAGGAAATCTAAGGAGTAAAAGGTTGAAGTCTAACGACAGAGTAAGGAAAAACTAAGCTAGCACCAGGATCGGAAAACTCTAAAGACATGCAAGAAGCTTTGTCGGAGATTAAGACAGAAGGTGAGCTGTTTTGGGGATCTAGGGTTGTGGTCGTCGGTGGAGGTCTCACACCTAGGTGGATATTGTGAGAGTGTGGTGTGTGATCCACCGATATTATCTTTGGGCTTAGGCCCAGCTGCAACATAACCTGAAAGGAGAAAGAGATTAGATGATGGGCCTCGGAAATTTGAAGTTAGGCCCAAGATGTGTTTGACTAATCTATAAGTTAGACATATAAGGTTGTTACGTAACAACCTTCTTCATCATCTCAAGACTTGAGCTCTGCAACTGATCGACTCCTCTATAGTTGTAGCGCTCGAGCTTTCTGTAAACATCTATCCAAAGAGATAGTGAATTACCAGATCCCGATCCTGAAGGAGATGTACCCGGAGATTGAAGGGAAACTTGCTTGCGTCTTGCTCTTTCATTATCTCTTTACTTTCTTGTTAAACACGAAAACACACGAGTGATTGGAGTCGCGATCTAGCCATTCGAGACGAGAGTGATCCTGTGAGAACAACAAACAAAGAGTGAATTAGCGAATCAGGAAACGTGAAACCAAATTGAAATCTTCCACATAAGTTTTTAAATTAAATACAGCTTTCTACTTTATAGTTAAACATACATTAAAGTACTAATATTCATTTCTTTATATTACTATCCATGTTTCCAAACAATATACTCATTTCTTTATACTACTATCCATGTTTCCAAACAACACTATCAGTAATCTTATGACCAAACAATACAAAATATTAGATCTCACCTTTTTTAATATTTTTTTCATAATTTTCTTTCAAATGATTTAGATAAATTAAAAAAAATTCAAATAATATATAAAACAACGAAATAAACTTAATTTACATGTTTAAATATTAGATATCAGTTATCCATCGGTTCAATTTGTAAGTCTGGGGTGTTAGTGATTATTTAAATATGACTATTTTAAAAAAAAATCAAAATTGAATTATCGGATTACCGGTAACCACAGTCCGGGTTGAATTTAAAAATAGTGATTTAAATAAAAATATTTTAAACACATAAATTCTTTCAAATTACCAAAATATTTGTTAAGTTATTTATGATTTTTTTTCATCATAAAATATATATGTTTGCAAAGTTAAGACCTAATTTAAGTTTGTATTTGACCTAACATACAGAATAAAGGTTAAGGCCAAAAAAATTCTACAAATTTGTATATTATTTTATAAACTTTGGACAACTATTAACATCAGAAGTAATTAAACTCTCAACTTACTCTTTTAAATCTCCAAGAAGGAACCTCATATTAAGGGTGGAGAACTCAAAATGAGGATTTGAGGGTGTGTTACTCCAAGAAAAAACCTCAACTCTATCTTGAAAATTTTATACTATTTGCATGTTACTCCTCAACTCTAATATAAACTAATAATAATCACTAAAATTTATATAGATAGATAATACTATACTTTAAAAAAATTAAACATAATATTTATAAATACAATTTTTATTAAAAAAAATACATAACATAATAATAGAAAACACACATTAATTCATAAAAAAATAAAAATAAAAATTGCTCACTATTCAATAAGATTGCTCACTAATCTTATGAATATAACAATAGTGAGCAATTTTTATTCTTCTTCATAATCAACCCAAAGTGTTCTATCTAAGTACTATTCTTTTATATTACCTTTTATTTTATTTTAGCATATTTATATATTTTATGTATTAATTATATATATAAGATATATTTGAATATTTCAGACAAATATATTTATAAATTATAGTTATAAGAAGTAAAGTGAAAAGAAAATTAATACAAATACAATTATATGTAAGATATAAAAATATAAGGACTAAACTGAAAAGTGAATAGCGTTTTGAGGGCATGAAGAGTGGACCCTCAAATTTGAAGTTTCACTATTCACGCCCTCAAAATTTGAGGATTTGAAGGTCTCTTCGAGAATCAAAACCTCAAAATTTGAGGGTTTGAGGGCCTCCTGGAGATGCTCTTAATGCAAACAGCTAACTTTGAATTTGATTTTGCGCTTCGAACAAATGTATGAATTAGTGTTTTCACTGCACGATTACATCTACATAATACACTGTTTGACGCTATTGTTCTTTAAACATAAAATCGAATTAGACATACTAGAAACTATATAAAACTAAATTATATAGAATACATCCGAAAAAATAAAACACGCGCATCCGCACGGGTCATGACCTAGTGATAAACTTACGCGCATCCGCACGGGTCATAATTATGAATGGAATCAAAATCCAGTTGATGTTCTTATTGGATTTATAATGATTGATTACTGATTATCTGATTGCAGGAGGTTAAGGAAGAATCTAATGGTATTATACTAGAAAAGCAATTTGATTGTTTAGATGTTAAATCAAAGTGGAATCCCAGAGGTATAAATGGTTCTTCAGTGTCCTCTCTTCATTCTAATGCTCTCAGTGTATGATTGGTATATTCTAATGTACAAATAATGATCATTTGAAAGCTGTGAAGGAGGTATTGCACGTTTCCAAGGCACCATCATCTATTGTTTGCCGTGAGGATGAGCAGAGACGTGTTTTGGAGTTTGTGAAAGGTTGCATGGAGCAGGAGAAGCCTGGGAGTTTGTACATATGCTGTCCTGGAACTGGGAATTCATTGTCGATAGAGAAAGTAAGACAACAAGCTCAAGACTGGGCAAAGCAGGTGATCAATCTTAGATCATTATCAACACAAGTTTTGTTTAACTTGTTTCTCTTCTAATACTTTAAACAAACAGTTGGAAACATCAGAATCTAAGAAAGTTGATAGCATTTACCTCCGAATAGCCAAATCTGTTTGGCATTTACTCCTTGCCCCTTGGAAAATACTATTTGCATTTGTTCCTCCTTTGCAACATTTCTCACGGTTGGATCGCTTTTATCTGCTCGCTTCTTTTCATCAGCGGAGTAGCCTTTGTCCTCACAAGACTTACCGACCTTATAAGCTGTGTCACTGGTACTAAACAAACAATCACAAAGCTCTAAAAAAGTATCCATCAAAAGGGTCAACATGTTATGGCTGATCTTGTTCATATGGAACTCTTTTTTTTTTCTCGGTTTGCAGGTATAAACCCATATGTGATAGCATTCACATATGTGAGCAATATTCTCTTCAGCTTCAATAAGATTGCTCACTAATCTTATGAATTTTTTTTTATTTTTTTATGAATTAATGATTTGTAAAGGTTTATAAACTAATTTAATAAGATTACTAAGTTAATGTATAAAAAGCTTATAAAATGATTCATAAAGGTTTATAAGTTAATTTAGAAGAGTTTATAAACTAATTTATAAAGGTTTATAAACTAATTTAAGGGTTTAGAAGTTTTTATAAATCTTTATAATTTAAGGGTTTAGATGTACAAAGCCGGAGAAGTAGGGTGAAGCATCGATGACATTATTAAAATGCTTTAGTTATTGTTATTGGCGGCTGTTGTGACTACTCCTCCTCCAGCTTCTCATTCTGCTAATGTAACTCAAGTTTGGGAGAAATTTGACTGACCATTTTATTATTGTTACGTATCCAAAAAAGTAAAGAAAAGTTATTTTGTTCCTTTTATTATTGTTTTTAATGAGAAAATGATCAGAAAAATTTCTTATCAGGCCGTCTACTTCTTTTAAACGTGTTGTTCAGGCCGTCTACTCCGTTTCCGTGTTCAGCGTCGTCGCATCACGGATGGAACTAGGCCACAGAAGTCCCTTCACCGGAAAAGTTATAAAACCTTATAACTAATTTATAAAACCTTATAGATTCTATATAAAATCTTTATAAACACATAAATGGTTTAAAAACCCTTTGTAAATTTTTATAAACCCTTATAAACATTTTAAAAACCCTTATAAACCTTTATAAATGGCTTATAAACTCTTATAGGTTCTTATTAACCTTATAATGTGTATAAAATTTATAATTTTTTTTTATAAACTCTAATAAATTATTACATATCCTTATAAACCCTTACAAATTATTTTATAAACTATTATAAATTATTTTATAAGCCTTGCGAAATGGTTATAGACTCAATAAATGAATTATAAGATAGAAATAGAGAGAATGATATACAAAGTTCTTATCACATAGAGTGAACTAGATGTTGGTGCAGCAAGTGGAGTTCCACAGAGGCAACAAACGTTGGGAGAGATGACTTTGGAGGAGTTCTTGGTCAGAGCTGGTGTGGTTAGGGAAGAACTATCCGTAGATTCTACATGCTAGTGTGGTTGTTCAGCTTTGCAACTGTGGTCAAGTTTATAAGGATTTATAAATTGTTTTATAATTTTTTATAATGGTGTATAAACTTTATAAATTATTTTTATAAACTCTTATAAGTTATTTATATACCCTTATAAACCCTTACAAAGTATTATACAAACCATTATAAATTGTTTTATAAGCCTTTTTAAATGGTTATAGACTCCGTAAAAATTGCATAGGAACTGATGATAATGAACTGCAGATGCACTGATCTCAGATAAGGATTTAGCCGTTAGAGCAGCCGCAGCCTCCATTTATTCGACCTGCAATTTTCTTGGATCAGATGAGAACATAACATGTACCTGAACTAGGGATGGCAATCAAAGACCTGGACCGCGGGCCTCGCCCGTAAAGGCTTGCTGCGGGGCGGGATTGGGCTTTCCTTTGATAAGCCCGCAAAATTGCGGGCCTCACGGGACAGGCTCAAAATGGGACGGGCCGAATGCGGGACGGGCTCAAAACGGGACGGGCCGAATGCGGGACAGGTTAACCCGCGGGATTTTGAAGACCCGCAACCATAACTCCCCATTTCTGTTTGGTTTTGTTTTCAGTACTATAAATTGCCTTATTACTATGTGGAATTTTCTTGTTTAAGTTGATGAGTTTTTTTTTTTAGTATTGCCAAGTGGTGTTTTAAAAAAAAAAATTAAATTTTGTTACAATGATGTTAAAGAGTTAGTGCTTATTGAAGAGCTACTGTTTGTTCTTTAAATGGCTCGAAATGAGAGTTTAGGTTACTACAGAATCTTGTCTTTACACTCTAAGTTCAACAGCTTGGTTGAAAGAGAAGAAAAAACCATTAGTATTAAGTTATTGTTGCTATGAAGAGACGTTGTTTTACAAAGAATCAAACAAGGAATATTCTTGAAAGAGTTAAATTTTACTGTCCAAATGGCTCTCACTTACTTCAAGACCATTAAACCAGCGAGTGATCACATTGGATGTTGTTGCAATCGATGTTGTTCAGCTCTCTTCAACTTCTTTACTCAACTCTCTTGAAAGAGTTAAATTTTACTGTCCAAATGGCTCTCACTTACTTCAAGACCATTAAACCAGCGAGTGATCACATTGGATGTTGTTGCAATCGATGTTGTTCAGCTCTCTTCAACTTCTTTACTCAACTCTTCTACTTTAACATTCATGAAGTAAGTTGAAGGAGACGTCCCGCGGGACAGCCCGCGAAGGCTTATACATTATGCGGTACGGGATTGGGTAGCCATTCGGAAGACCGCAGTCCGCGCGGGACAGGCCCGCTGTGACCCGCTCGACGATGAACCCGCTGCAGTACGGGACGGAACGGGACGGGAAAGCCCAATTGCCATCTCTAACCTGAACTCCTTTAATCTTCTGACCAACGTTTTTTCCGTCACTTTTGCAGAGTTTTTCATTGTATGTGCATCTGTGACACTAGGAGCATTGCTCATCAACCTTTTCTTTTTCTTCTTGTATAGATTTATTTTCTCTGCAATTTTTTCCTACAATAAGAATCATAGTATGCTGAATTTGATAACACTTGAAAGTTATAGACATAGCTTGTGTTTGATCCATCTTTCATTTTATCTATATATTCTACGATGGATTATTTGTGTTTGCAAGAACAAAACATCTATAATGGTTAATAAAACTATTTACGTGTGTTTATAAGAGTTTATAAAACCTTGTATGAACCGCTTAAGAAGTTGATAAAAGACTTATAAATATTTATAAACTATTTATAAGGGTTTATAATACTATTTATAAGGGTTTATAAAACCATGTACAAGAACTTATCACCCATTTATAAGAGTTTATAAATCTATTTACAAGGTTTATAAATCTATTTATAAGGATTGATACAAAATATTAAAAGAGTTTAATAATCTTCATAAAACAATTTATAAGAGTTTTCATTTAGAAGAGTTTATAAATCATTTATAAAAGTATATAAATTCTTACAAAAATTCATAAGTGGATCCTTATAAAGGTATTTTATAAGTGTTTATAATTCTCTTATTAGTGTTTGAAATTATTTACCAAATCATTTTCTAACCAAATGCATCATGAATGTATGTGTAGTTATAGAATTCATAAATGATTTTGCAATGCTTTAAATCATCTTGTAAGGGTTTATAAGAGCTTTTTCGTTTATGTTCATGGCTTTATAAGAGTTGATCAATCAAATATGAAAGTTTAAAATCATTTTATAAAGTTTTAAAAACTATTTATAAGGGTTTATAAAACCATGTAAAAGAATTTATCACCCATTTATAAGAGTTTATAAATCTATTTACAAGGTTTATAAATCTATTTATAAGGATTTATACAAAATATTAAAAAAGTTTAATAATCTTCATAAAACAATTATAAGAGTTTTTATTTAGAAGAGTTTATAAATCATTTATAAAAATATATAAATTCTTACAAAAATTCATAAGTGGATCCTTATAAAGGTATCTATAAATGTTTATAGTGTTTATAAAACCATGTACAAGAACTTATCACCCATTTTATAAGAGTTTATAAATCTATCATTTGCTTACGTTTACTCCTGTGTCCTCAAGCCTTGTTGCACGGTCTCTGTGAGCAAGAAGAGCGTTTCCAGTTTCGATCCTGAGAAAGGCGAGGTGAAGAACAACAAGAATGTCTCAGAGAACGCAATGTCAGCTTCAGATCATGTAGCTTCAATGCTACCATGTGAAGGACTCATAGAAGAAGTATTTGTTCTGTTGTGGCTTTATTTTTGTTTTTTCTTATGGTGTTTGATGAATTAAAAAATTAAATCATTAACCAAAACAAAAGATCTCACAGAAACAGGGGAGGTAAAAACAGAGCAACAGCAAGAGGAGCACTGACTGAAAGTAATTAAATAAGAAACAGAGTATTATAATTTATTTAGTTTCATTTATCTATACTAATGAATATGAATCTTACTCATCATCACCAGAAACCCCAATCTCTTCTTATTCTTATCCTGTACACCCTTAATCTATTTAGACACTGTATCACGTATCTGATGCTAAGATACAAACAAAACCTGATCAAACGAACTGTTGCATGAGCATGAGAATCACACAAATGCTTAGAACATCAACACAGCAGCAACAGCAAAGAACATCCAAAAATTTTATTTCAAATTCGTTTTTGATGAAAACAAGTAGCCTTGTCTGCCAATCAAATAATAGATATTCATGCTTTTAGTGTTTAGAAAGAAAACTTCAAACTTCAGAAGGAGTATTTGTTGTCATTTGATCAACGGCGTGAACTTCAGTTATATACATCATCTGCAACTTCAGTTATGTGATTTATAACAAAAGATTCCGAATAGAGAATGAGTTATGTAGAGGTACTTACCAAACCTAGCGTCCATCTCCAGACATATTCTTGACAGAAACGACTCTGCATTCAACTGTTCTTTAATCTGCACAACAAAAAAGAATCACACTGACAAAAAGAATACAGATGCCTTCTCCGACATGAATACAGTGTTATCGCGAGATTATTAACGGCCTTCTTATGAGGTCAAAAGGAATTGAGGAGAACAAAAGGTTCAGTGTCGAAGATCGCGACGGAGCCAACGGCGGCGGCGGAGATGAGATTGCGAGGGAAGGTGAGGGAAGAGGGAAGGGAGTGATTGAAGCTGTGTGGTTGTGGTCGAGGAGGGAGTCCTGGGAGGATGTGGAAGGGAGGTCGTAGAGGTGATTTGTGTCGTCGGAACCGTCGGAACCGCCGGAATCAGCGGCGTGGCCGGAGCAGGCGACGGTGGTGATGGAGGAGATGTGGGAAGGGTAGGTCTAGAGACGATAGATCTTCACTCCCTATGGGTAATTATGATGAGTGTTCTATGTATTAATGAAAACTAGAGCTGGACCCGTCGGACCGGATGGGTATTTATCTTCCTTTTTTTATATAAATGAATACTCCCTCTGTTTTATATTAAATGTCGTTGTAGAAAATTTTTTGTGTTACAAAATAAGTGTCGTTTTCGGTTTTCAATGCAAAATTTATTAATTTTATTATGTAATTTGTTTTTCTATTGGTTAAAATATGGTTAGGTGTATGGGTAATTGTGTTTTTATATAGGAAATATGTAAAATTAATTGTTTCCTTAATCCGTGTGCATAGCTATAGAGTGACACTTATATTAAAACAGAGGGAGTATTATTTAAATGTCTATCCGTTAATATTTTAAATATTTATCATATTTCTATTTTTTTTATAAACACAACAATCAAGTAGTTTATGTGCTGTAAAAATAGTGACTCGTGTCCGTTATTAAACATTTGAAAACTTAATATTACCTATTAACAGTTTGAATAATATTTCTTGTAACATGAAATTGTTTGCCAAATATAAAAAGAATTTAAATATTTTAGTCAAATATGGATAATATGGTAAGATTTAGATACGTTCTAAAAAGAATATTTGGTTATAAACATTAAACATTGTTTTACAAGTAATTCAATATTTAAATTTCAGTATTAAATTTTCTTGAAAATAATTAATAGCAACCAAAATGGTAAAACATATATTTTAGAAATTCTTGAAAAATATATAATCTTAGGTGAGATTTAATTATATATTAAAATAATATTCAGTTACAAATATTTCATGTTGTTCTAATAAGTTGTTTAAATATATTTAAAATCTTATTGTTCAACATAATTAATGGTAAGTTAAACACATATTTTAGGAATATTCATAATGTTTTTAATATCGAATTTAAACTTGAATTTTGTTCAAAATAATTAATGATAAAGTTATATAAATTTCATATTTTTAAAATCGATTTTAAATATGAATATTCCTAAAAAAATCAGCTAATTTATTTTAGGGAATATATTAAACACGAAAATTAAGCTAAAATTGATTTAGGAAATTGTTTAATAAATAGGAAAAGAAAATGATTACTTACATATAAGTTCATTTAATTACTTCAGTGGCATGCTATTGTAAATAAAAATGAAAACTAAGGAGTATTTTATATATGTACTTCTCTTTTAATAATATAGATGTTCTCTAAAAGAAGGTAAATCTGAATTAGGGTACTAGATAATGTGTAAAATTGTAATTCTCCCAAGTTTTTAATATAAATAAAACCAAATTTTATCCGGAAATAGGGTTGAGCATGAAGCGAATATCCGGATATTTGGAGGTATTCGTGTCGATTCGATCTGTAGCCACCTGGATATTCGGTGTCTCGGATCTCCGGAAAATTTTAGAATTTTAATGGATTTTCTATTTGATCCTTAAATAAAATAAATTTTATTAACATAAACTAAAAAATCTAAAAATAATACAAAATAATAACAACTATTACAAATAAAAAAATAATTTTAAATTTTAAATTCTAACACCTAATATAATAAATTTAATACATAAAAATATCTTAAAACTTATATGAACTATATTATATATATATCGAATCAGATATCCATTCCTAACAATAGTAATATTTGTGTTTCTCTTTGTTGTTCACGGAAATTGCATTTTAGTATTTGATTTGCTTCTAGAATTAAGAATATTCAGATTTTTGGGTTCAAATCAAAATGGAAATCAGATCGAATAAAAACTTATAAATATTTTTCCAGCTCTATTCGTAAACAATAAAAATAATTTTTTTGATCAAAAACAATAAAAATAATTATGCATTTTGATTCGAACCTAAAAATCTTGATAGTGTGATTTTATTAGAACATTGCATGTGAGTTTTAAATCGAAAAAACCAGAAAGTTCATAATGTAAACACATTTATGTAGAGTTTGCTAAGAATGTTTCTACACGTGACACGTCAATGTTCTCATTCTCAAATCACTATGAGGCTGACACGTTTCCCTTAAAATGTGAACGCATTTATTATAATGCTTATCCTTTAATATATCATTGATTTGATAACAATTTGTATACATTTTATTATTTTGTTTATTTCTTTATTATTACAATAAATTACACAATTAAATTAACCATTAATTTTTTTTGGGTATGTTGTATTTCAAATTTTTCAAAAACGAGTATAAATTACTAAAATTGTTAAAAGTCTCATATAAGCTTTTATGAATAAGGTTGAATTTTTTTTTCTATATTAAGATACAATTATTATAAGAGCACATGAAGAAATAATTTTATTTAGTAGGTTTTATGTTAATATATATATATATATATATATATATATATATATATATATATCATATCGTTTAAACTAAACTATACATCGTATGAAAATACATACTAATATTTTGATATTTGCATTGAAAATATATTGAAAATTTAATATTTTAATTTTAAAATATGTCATTGCTTTTTTAAATGATTATAAATTATTAAAATTACTAAACATCTCACATTAAAAAAATCCCGTTGGTGTAAAGTTTTGTTATACAAATATGAAATTAATCATAAAATCAAATGACTAGAAACCTCATTTAATAAATATACATATTAAAAGTGTGATATATATATATATATATATATATATATCTATGTTAATATCATTTAAATTTAATTACATATCATATACGATAGATAAGATTGGTTATTTTGATTTAGCTACCCTTAGATTTATATGCAAACACAAATTTATTACATAATAGTAACTGATTTCATAGTTATTTAATATATATACATATTATTTTATTATTTCATAATATTTAAAAAACATAAAATAAATAATAAATATAAAATACTTATTTTGCAAAAAGTGTAGATCTTAACATAAGTATGTATTTCTTTAATTATTTTAAATCTTAAGTATTATCTAAATTTTAGGCCAAAACAAAAAAAACGAAATGAAAAAGACACAAAAAGAGAAAAATATTGAAGATAGATAGGATTGACATGTGAACGTAAAATTCTTATAAACATAATTAATTTTTAAATTGTTAAATTATGATATAAAACCGAGCTAACATATTTTCATTGTAACCAAATAGATCCGATATATTTTGATCTAAACGTTAGGTTCTTTGCGGTAAGTGATATTTTAACCTAAAACATTTTTAAAAATGAGATCAGCTCATCAGTAAAAAAATTATGTAATTATCAATTTTTTTTAAAAAAACTTGTTTAAAAACAAAAATATTAATTCAATCAAGAATATAGTTTCCATATAATATTCTTTTAATAATTTTTATATAAGTTGATCTTATCCTAGTTAAGGTGAGTAAAAGTGAAATCGCAATTTATTTATTTTATTCAGCAGACAACGGATTGATGTTTTGAAAGAAATAAATTAGCAGCGGATATGTAAAGTACACATTATACAAATATTTTTATGTTAACTAAGGGTTGGTCCGCCCTACGAACAGATGAATTTATAACAAAATTATATTATATTAGAACATTTTTTAATTTTATAAAACATTTAAAAATTACTTTAAATTGAATATAATAAATATGTTTTACTAATATCATATTATAATGGTTTTTTAAAGATTATTTTTATTTTGTTAATATTTTCCCTTTGTTTATAATTGGTACGTGTTTGGATTTTTATTTGTTATTAACTATATTTTATGACATTGCATTATTTTATTTTCAATATTCATTATTCAGATATATTTTGAATGGAAGTACGTCTTCTTTTTGCATTTGCATGAAACTATGTGTACTATCTTAATATATACTAGGGATCGTCCACTCCACGCAAGCGCGGGGTTATTACCGTTGGTGTTGTGTTGTTTTTATCCATGAATGAGTGACTCATGTGTTGGGGAAGTTCTTTTTGAGACTGTGAAATTGATTAGACTATTTATTGATTCATAAAAGTTTGTGGTCAGGTTTTGTAAATGAATGTTTGTTGATATAGGGATGGATTGTTTTATGTTTTATGTTTTATTTGTTTTATTGGACTTGGGTACATATGTGTATATTATGGTATTAAAATTTTGTTTTAAACGTAGTCAATGACTATTTAGTTTGTTTGCATTTGTTTTCATCTAAAAAACGAAAGTTCTTTTTTTAAAGAGATCAAGGAAACAAAATCAAGAGTTTGCTCTCAGTCTGAGTGCATAGCTACAGAGTTGACATTTATGCAATGTTTGCATGAGCTATGTTTCTTTAGGAATGCATGTCACATGTATCGTGTAGTGATTGATGCATTTAGTTGTGTACATTATCAATATGCAAAATTTCCTCTTCATAGGAGGGAGTTTGCTGGAAATTAGAGAAAAACCAAAGTTAAAACTCATATATATAATGAATTCAAAATCATAACAACTCTGAAAATACATAACAGACAAATTGAAACTATCATTCACGCGTGCATTAGCGGATATTCTCTTCAGCTTCAAAACCGGCAGGATTTGGTACATCATCTCTTGATGCAACAGTGTTGCTGGCAGATGTAGCTGCTTCTTCACCTTCGTTTGTCACTTGTGTGAGAATGTAAACTGCAGGCCTAATAATACAGAGGAAGACATTCTTGAAGGAGACGTTTGGCTTTTGGAAAATAGATGACAGAATAGAGGGTGTCGGTGTATGTGGATTGGACTCACAAACCTTTTTCTAATAGAGTTTGAATTGTTCTTCTGATTTTAAAACGAATAAAGTTTAGATCGTAAATAAAAGGAGACGGAGAGTCGTGGGAGTGAATAGGTTTAATGAGAACAACAAATTCATCAAACATGTAAATCAAAATGTTGAAATCGGGTAAGCAAGAGATGTAGATGAAGAGACATGGGAGGTAAAAGATGAAGGGGAATATCTTGTTTTTCTCAAATAATGGATGACACACTGAAGTTTAATAGTCGACGGAAGAGTTCAATAACAAAAGAGATGCCTCGTGACCTAAGTTTAAACGCAGAGTTTTGTTATATTTGGCTAAGTGCTTTAGAATGAACTTCGAAATATAAATTACAAACTCTCACCAGCCCCACACATAATTATACCAAATCAAAAGACATTGATAACGTGGTTGACCGGATGGAATAACACGCGGATCCTACAGGAGTCTTGAAACTCAACCACTATAATATAGTCTCCGCGCAAACACAGTTTTGGAGATATAATTGATGTATTCTATAATTTTATTATATCTTTTGATGTTTGACATATAAGCTGGACCGATATAGCGTGTGAAGTCTTTTGTATTAGTCAATAAAGTTTTCAAAAATTCTATATATCCGAAAATATTATGCAGTATTGTTAAATGTCAGAGGTTCTTCTCAATCTTCTTTAATTCTCATAAATTTGCCATTTTTTATATTCTGAGAATCCTATAAACAGAGGCGACAAACAACTATAAACTGAGCAATTCGACCAAAGTAAAGAGAATCAAAAGTCGAGACGCATGCATTGACTTTAGCAACCGAAGAAAAAGCTGAAGTTATTTTCGAAAAGATGTGATAATATTTGACTGGAAAAAGAATTAATGAGAGAATCAGAGATGAATGGTTTCTCCGTTTAGATATAATATATATTGAGCGTAATTCAGGAGGTATTATGAACATGGTTCATTATTACTTAACGGAGTAAATGGGTACTATTATGCAATCTTGTTAAATGCCAATGTTCTCCTCTTTCTCATAAGTTAGCCATTTTTATGTTTCAAGAGTTCCAGAAACGGAGGCGGCCAAGGTAGAAATAATCAAAAGTTAACAGGGATGTAAAGGTTTTAGGCCTCGACTAGTACATCTGATAATAAAATAGTAGCAGTATGCTGTAGAAGCACTATACTATAGAAGATGTATGCTCTTACTAAATTTTTTTAATAAAGTGACTGATAGAACAGTAGCAGTATATAATTTTATAAATACCATAAAATATAATATATTTATTTTAAATAAATATTTATTTATAATACATATTAATAACATTTTGTAATAAAAAGAATGAATCTTATTCAATTTCATAAAAATGTTGTATATTTTAAATGTGAATATTAATATTTAAAATATATATATATATATAATTTATTTTAAAAATATAAATTTATTTTTTCATAGAAACATAATATTAATATTATTACATAAAATACTAATAATTTATATAAAAGTTATATATAATTAATTTATTATTTTATGATTTCTAGAACATTAAATGATTAATATTTTTATTTTTAAATAATATAAATATGTTTATATCTATAAATATAATTATATTAAATTTAGGCTTTTATTAAAAATAATGATTGATATGTGTAATTATATAATATTTAAAATGTGAATTACTACTTTTAAATTAAAAATATTTAATTACTTTTTGTGGAAAATATGTATAATTATTTTTAATTTTTACATTTTCTAAGAACAAATGATCTTCCAAAAGCTCCATATGAGACTTTTGAGCAAATAGCATTTGAATAACATTAGCATCTTGTAAATTAATTTCTAAATGGTAAAACAGAGGGCGACAGCGATGGCGACAGAAAATTAGGTTTCCATGGAGGTTCAAGGATGGGATCCCGGGGAGATTTGGAAGATTAAAACACAGGATCTGGTGACAAAGATTCGCAAGATAGTGAATCGATTTGTCTGGGGTTTCATTAGACCTCTGGAGTTTTTGGAGATACTGGTTTTAATGGTGATACGATTTGGAAAGGCGGCGATTTGGTGGAATCTGGCCAATACTTCTGGGATTGGGCGATATCAAGATCGGAATCAAGGTGGGAGGCTGGATTTTTGGAAACAGGGGATTTTTAATGGAGATTTGGCTCAAGTTTGGGTAAGTTGTGATATGGAGATATATGATTCTATCCGATTCTATGGCAGATATGGGTATCCTGGAGTTATTGTGTGGTGTAATGAGGGAGTGTTTGACTGCGTCTATAAAAGCGAAGGGGGTGTAGGGGCGATTTATACTTTGCTTTCTGAGCTCTCTTTCAATTCTCAAGTCTTGGAGTGTCTGGTTTTTCTTCTTTTTTCCTTCATGTCTCAGAGTCAGTTATTGGGTAAGGG
>CAKOAT010180822.1:14237-69629 GCA_932364175.1 Eruca vesicaria subsp. sativa
TTATTAAATGCTTCCAAACATTTTCACGAGGGCCTAATTTGCTATTGCAGCATTTCCGACAAGGACAGAACATCTTACCACTTTCCTGCGTGAGTGGTGTAGAATCTGCTTGATGCATAAACGTCTCCAACCCTTCCAGAAATTCGTTCGTCACCCTCCCGTTATTATCTCTGTGTGAATACATCCACTGCCGCAACTCAAAAATATTTCCCGGACAAGACATTTTTTTGTGTTTGATCAAGCTTATAGCTGATTTTTTTTTGTGTGTTTCAAATGAATCACATAAGGTGGTATTTATAGAAATTTTCGAATCTGAGAATTTACTAGGAAATTGCTAGGAAAAGTAGGTACAAAACACGTTTTTTATTTAAATTCTATATTTCCTATCCAGTTCCTCCTAATTTCGTTGTAAAAAACAGTTTCCTCCTAATTTCGTAGTAATATTTTATTATGCCTTTACGAGGAAAACCTCTACTACGGCTTTACGAGGAAAATTACTTTTTCCTCGTAAGATCCTCGTGAAATTATGAAGGTCTTACGAGGAAAATATTTTCTCGTAAGATTTCGAGGATCTTACGAGGAAATTTGCTTTCCTCGTAAACTCGAAGTAAGGCCTTAGTAATTTTACGAGGAAGGTTTTTCCTAGTAAAATTTCCTAGTAAAGGCTTAGTTTTCTTGTAGTGAAATTATCATCAAACATCTATATTATAAAATAATATATTCTACTATATATGTAAATTGCAAAACATAAAAATATATCTAATATATATTAACCATCAATTTATTAGTTTACATTGAATACAAGTTAAATCAACATCTAGTTTGGTATTATAGATGGAGAAGACAAAAATAATTTGACACCAAAATACCAAAATTGATGAAATTTCAAACCAAATTTGATGCTATGGTTGGAGTTTCCCTAGACCGTCTCCACAATGGTTTTATGAACTGTGCCTTTCGAAGTAGAAAGCCATTAATTCATATGTGCTCGAAATTAGTGGCGGTAGTCCAGTGGCGTTTGAGGGAAAAAACTGAATACGGCGAATCCTGGTTTAAACTCCTCTGGCCATACGGATATGAGTTATTGTTTTCGATCCATTTGAATGCTCATGAAAGAGTTTATTTGTGGATTATACCTCCACCAGAGGATTATGTTTGTATCTTTAATAGACTCAGGTTTAACCCTTCATTTATCAAAAAAAATAAAAATAAAACATGAACAAAATTTTTTACACCGGGTGGAGAACATGTGTAACATGCAGAGTTAGATCTCATGGGACCACAAACATTTTTAGGTTAATTAAATTTAAAAAAATCAGGATCGAGAGAATAGAAGTTGCTTCAAGTGTATTGTGTACAGACAATACAGTAAAACCTCTATAAATTAAAAATGTTGGGACTTTACAATTTTATTAATTTATAGAAATATTAATTTACAAAAGTTTCATTTTTAGATTCTTTTTCTGTTTTCGAATATTTTTGTTTATAAAATAAGAAAA
This sequence comes from Eruca vesicaria subsp. sativa, assembly GCA_932364175.1. Taxonomy (NCBI): domain Eukaryota; kingdom Viridiplantae; phylum Streptophyta; class Magnoliopsida; order Brassicales; family Brassicaceae; genus Eruca; species Eruca vesicaria. The sequence goes on from CAKOAT010180822.1 coordinate 15,737, forward strand.
TATTTAATTTTACCGTATATAAAATTTGACTTTCATATTATTTTATTATCTTATTTGGAATATATTTTATGTTTCATAAAATTGTTATTAGGTTTTCGATGTAATTTTACTAAATATTATCAAAATATATTTAAATTTTAAGAAAAATAGATGTATTTTCACTATGAATATAAAACCAACAATATAATATTTAGTTTGTACTTATATAAAAATATAACTTGTTAATTTATGATTTAATCGGACTAAATATTTACATAAAAGTTCTAAATATATTATTATCTTATTATTTTATCGATTTGGGTTATATTTTACACCGGTCCAAATTGGGATCGATAAAATTTATTAATTATAGAGATTATTAATTTATCGAGTATTAATTTATAGAGGTTCTACTGTAGTTCTTATTTAGAATTTTGATTAATTTTTTCTTTCCTTTCTATAAGTGGTGCTGTTTGAATTCTCTGTTTCTTCATGAATTTTTGTCTAAGAAACTCTCTTCTACATTTTGCATTATCTTTAATTGTATAGTTGATAGCCCAACCATTGTCTTTGTTTTCCCAATTAATGAAAAATAAAGATGTAGTCAAAACTATCCAAAGAAGAAGTGATTGTGTTATTAGTTTATAAAAAGGTTTTTAGCAATTAAATCTTTCAACCAAAGATGAATCGTAAAATATACTATCTACTAAATTTTTTATAAAATAAACCCTCAACTATAATTTCACTAAATTTTGTTACCATCCGTCTAAAATATCGTGACAAAGAGTGACATATGATAACGGTTAATAATTTGAGGATTTATAATGGTGAAAAATTGTTGCGGATTTTCTTACGATTCAAAAATTTTCTTATCAATAAAACACAGTAAATGTTTTAAAAACTTTATTATCGTTTATGCATTGTTTAAAAATGATTTATAAGCCTTTAAAATTACTTTATAAATTCATATACATCATTTTAATTTTATAACTAATAAATATTTAAAAATATATTAGACGGAGGATAACAAACATTAACAGAATTAAAATTAAAGATTTATTTCTTAAAATTTTTAGTTGATGGTTTATTTTACAATTCATCGTTTGTTGAGGAATTTAATTACTAAAACCCCAATAATAAATGAAAAGATCATGGTGACGTAACTCTCACTGCATTCCACTATCATCAATAAACTTTTCAGATAAAACTTGTATAACCCCATAAGGGTTTCTTAATCATTTTTAGTATTAAATGTGTGTTAAGAAACAACTAATTTTTTGTCCTTCATTTATAGTTCCTTAACTTAAGGGTTCTTAAAATAAAGAGTGAATGGTGACTAAAGAGAGCAGAAGAAAATAGATGACTTTAGTTTTGTAAAGAAATATAAACATAACAGAACAACAACAAGAAGAAGACACAACATAAACATAACATTAACTCCATTACATAATCAAGAGACAGAAAAATGTAAACAGAGCTTCTTAAACAATTAAAACTCATCCATTACAGAGAGAATACTCAAAATAAAAGAGAAAGAGAGGAAACTGACCGTACTAGAGCAGCAGTGGTTTGATCACCAATCCAGCAATCATCACCATCAGACTGTGAATTTCCAGCTGCAAACGAATCAGAACATATCACAATCCTGCTCTGCAACACCCTCCGAGCCATAAGCCTGAAAACATAAATATCTTAATTACAATAAGGAATGCTCTCAACAGAGTTGAGTGAAATAGAAAAATAATCAAACGTAACATTCATATCAATTCAATACAACTCCTTCAGTAAAAGAGGAGAAACTGTGTTTGTTGACTTGCCTTCTCAGAGAAGAAACGAAGTCCTTTATCTGGACGCATAGCCAGATACAACGAAAGCTGCAATGTTGAGAAGCCATATCAACCCATTGCCCTGAATGAGAAAACACTGTAATGTCAAAACGAAACTGCTTCAACATTGGAAGTGAAACTCATAAGATGATAACTTCTTATATTTCAATTATAACTAACTAGAGTTGCAGTAAACTTGCATGTACACAACAATATTAGATACAGTAAGCTCGGACAGTTTGTATTAGACTTGAGTTAAACCTACAGTTGAATAAGTTACTGCAGGTTGTTTGGTAGGAGACAAGTATCAGATGGTGAGTTCAAAATAGGCCAAAAAGCAAACGCTTAGACGAATACTCATTCTGTTTCAAAATAATACATGTTTTAAGTCTTTTACATTTGTTAAGAAAAGTATTAAAACTTAGTTATTAATTTATAATTTTTTGTATTTTTATATTTCCCATATTTTTAAACCAATAAGATTTCAAGAAATACAATTAATGTTTTCGAAATTTACAATTATTCATTATTAGTTGATAAAAATGCATTAAAAATCTAAACTATACATATTTTTGAAACACAAGTTTTTCCTAGAATATGCATTTTTTTTTGAAACAGAGGAAATATATTATAACAAACCACTTACAGAATGGATCACTCGTTTCCAGCTTTATTTTTTTAGTCTGCAAGGTGATTATTAAATAACCACTTCAACTAGAGCATCTTTAACCACACTGTAAAATGGAGTGGAAAATGCAGTTATGAACAAGCAAAAAAAACATTACTCCATATTTACAGTAATGTCTTTTTTGTTTGTTCATGACTGTATTTTCCACTCCATTTTACAGTTTTTTTTACGGTGGAGTTGGAGATGCTCTTAATCCACTATAAGGCGAATAAGAGAACAGATATGATGGTGAGACAAATCAATGGAGCAAAGTTACCACTTCCATATACAGCATCATTCTAGGAAAATTTTACTGCGATCATTATGGAGAGAGAGAAAGACTGACGGTGAGATCTATCAACATCATCATCGGAGAGAAAGAGTGACTGGAGAAGACTTCGGCGTCTCAGACAGAGAAGACTTCGTCGTCTCAGACGAGAAAATAAAATAAATGAAGAAACAGAAGAAAAAAAAAAGAGCAAATTTTTTTACATTAGTTTACGTGCTGACACGTGTCTTTAAATGTGTTAAGGATTGGTTTACATTAAAGATTAGTGCTTGGGATATTATGTATTTTTGATTTAACTAAAATTAAATGAGTCATTAATTTTAAAAACCCTCTTAAACATCCCTGATAATGATGGTCTAACCTTTTGTCTTCATTGTCTGACATAACATATTTTCTAACTTAACCACTACTCCACGCTACAACATTCAGAGAGACCCATAATCTCATAAATATGGTAATAAGCATATCACAGTGACAAATAATTAATATCGTTGTTTATTTGGCAGAAAGAATATATATATTGGAACTTTGTGTTTTATAAAATTAGTAAAATATCTAATCAGGAGTAATAATATATTTTGAAAACTTTGTGAGTTATAGTAGTGGTTGGACAAAGCCGGGTGTATTGAAAAAAAGAGAGTTGGTATGATGTGAAAATGTCTCAGGCATAACTATTTCAGAAGAATACAACTTCTCTTTTACCAGTTCTTAATCGTCATGTTACTGGTTTTTGATAAAATAATGACAATGTTCTTTGATTCATGGAACTAAAATAACAGTCAAATAATGGATTAACTCGTCATTGATTTTAATTATTTAAAGAGATTTTAGTGATAAATCCTCCCAACTAACACTACAAGAAAACACAAGTTTTAATAGGACGTCTGTTCCTCGTAATTTCCTAGTAAAGGGGCATTTACTAGGAAAGTACGACGAGAGGCGTTTTGTCGTAACACGTTCATCGTAAAGCTTTTTTCCTTGTAATTTCCTAATAAATTTATGAGGGAACATTTTCTCGTAAACGCGTGGATACACATTTCCTCGTAACGTCCTCGTACAGTTTTCCTCGTAAAAGCCTCGAAATCAAATCCTCGTAAAGTCGTAGTAACCCTTTTCCTTGTAAGAGCGTCGTAATGCTTTACGAGCAATTTACTTCGAAATTTTTTTCCTATTAAAAAAACAATAATTAAAATAAATATAAATAATTCATTGTTAAAAATTAAAGAATCCAAATTATAAATAAAAAAGAAATAACAAATTATTTTATAAATAATTAAATATTTAAATTTTAAATTCATAATACAATTAAAAAGAAAAAAAAACTAAATTACGGATGGTGCTCGTTAAATTGACGAACGAAGTCGTCAACCCGGCTCGCCAACTCCTCCTCGTCAATGTTGGTCGTCGGTTGTGACTGTGACGGTGGATGTTGGGTTGGAAGCCCTCCGTTTTCCTGTCTGACACGCAACATCTCTGCCAATTGCGGGTTTCTAACCGCCAAAACGTCCAGGATATTGGAGAAAGAACTCACATGAGATTGCGACGCCTGCAATTCCGAGCGCAGCTGAGTAGTGACATCGTTATGTTCCTGAGCATAAGACGATGTCGCTATGGGTACATCGTTAACGGAACTAATCCCGACGATACGTCCCTTTTTCCTAGGGGAGACCTTTTAAATAAAAAGATTAATAAGGTTAAAAAAATAAATTAAATAAATAATAAAAATTAATAAGAAAACAAATTATTTACCTCCTCGTAAATCTTATCCACTTAAGGAATGGATAATATGACGGGAGTCCCAGACTGCTGAGTCAGCTGGGTCTGGCGGTGGTCAACCCGAGCAACAACCTCGTTGTAGATTCGCTCGGATCTAGCATCTCCAAAATGTCCAGCCTTGTTCCAGTGGGTCCTCTCGTAAGCTCTTTCAGAGATGGAATAACTCCTGTCTCTTTAGCCTAAAAAAATAATTTTAAAAATTAATTATTAATTAGAAATATATATATAGATTAAATAAATATTAATTAGTTATTAAAATATTAATTTACAATGTCTAGACGGATTCCCGCGTGAGATTTTTGACCCCCGGTGTGAAGCATCTTCGTGTTGCCATGCTCGTCTTTTTTCATGCGGTTCTCGGAGTTTGTATTGGAGGTTCTTCTCGAGTCCGGCAACCCCCAATATCTGATGAGGCCATCCCACACCGAATATGTGAGGCAATCAGGTTTCCCCTCCCCGTAACCATCCACCTGAATTTTTTTTAAAAAAAAATATTTGAAGTCAATGATATATAAAACTATATAAAATTGATAAATCCACCTTGAAATTGCCCTTCCAGTTGTAGACCATGTCGAGCAATCGCGCTTTGCACCTCGCCTCAAACTCCGTCTTCACCCGATGGTGAATCCCTATAGACCAACTATATTTTTGTTGTAACCAGAAAATATTAGATTAATTAGTTCAATAATATTAAATTTTTTAAATAATTAAAAAATAAATTAAGTTTATTAATGACTTACGGCTAACGGTTTGAACCACGTCTTTTTGGTGTGGCTGGCCGTCTTTTTACCGTTTGGAGCTGGATCAGGAAAGTATCCCATGATACAATCGGTGACGCTCTGAGCGACACATCCGTCAACATTAAACCTGAACAAAAGACAAAATAAAAATATTAATTAAATTTGTTAATTTTTGGTTAATTGATAAATAAATTAAAAAAAAAACCTTTTTAAGAAAATGAAACATACCAAAATATGTTGCGGTCGTCCCGTCGGAGAGGATCTAACTTAGGTAACCCTTCTCTGCCTGGCGCTACCATAATATCTTCGACCGTGTACACCGCAAATGGAGCGTTTGGCGGCATCTCCAAATCAGGATGAACCCCGGCGGCCAGTGGAGGAGGAGGTGGAGGTGGTGGATCAAACCGGAGAACCAAAGAAACTCTCTGAGAAAACTGAGAGTCGGGAACAACGTCTTCCGGAATCGAAGAATCGGGAGCTGAAGAAGATGATGCGCCGCCTATATGAGGACCAGGCTCACGACCGAATATATCTCTATAATGACTCCCGTCAGGAGGCGGCCTCGTCTTCTTACCCTTAAACTTGTTCTGTCTAGGCATCTAAATTTTAAAAATAAAAATAAAACATAAATATACTAATATCATTTAAAAACCACATTAAAAAATTAAACCAACGTAATCTAAATTCCCTAAACTAACCACCTAATGTAAATTCACTAAACTAACCAGCTAATCTAATTTTCTAATCTAATCACTTAAATATGAATTAGAGATTACCTTAAGAGGATTTTGAGATTACCTTATATAGGGAATTTTATTTCCTCGTAACGTCCTCGTAATTTTACGAGGAAATAGCGAGTCCCGCGTTTTTCTTTACGAGGAAATAGCGAGGCCCGCGTTTAGGTTTCCTCGTAAAGTCCTAGTAATTTTGTTACGTGGAATTTTCGAGGAAACAACCTACGTGGACTTTACGAGGAAATCGCGAGTCCCGCATTTTCTGTTACTAGGGTTTTACGAGGAAAGATTTTGTAAATCCCTAAACTCGAAACCCCAAACAATAAACCACAACTTCCTTAACTTATAATCTCTTCTACAACCAAACTCCAAACATCTTCTACACCTTAACCCCAAATTCCAATTCATTTTTTGTGATTAAACAAACTTAAAACATACATAATTCAAATTCATTTTTGTGATTAAACAAACTTATAAAACATACATAATTTATTCGGATACATTCTCGGAATCTGTAGAAACATCATCATTTTCGTAAAACTCGTCCTCAACACATTCGTTCGTTGAGTGATCAGGAACATCTTCGTATTCACGATTATGCAAATCAATAAGTAGGATGTCATCAATTTCTGCTTCAGGTTCCTCGATTTCATTGGTGTTTTCTTCTTGTAATGGTGGTTCTTCTCCAGCGATTATTCATCTTCGAGGTGTAAATTTAATAACATTTAACCAGTTTATTTCCGAGGTAGTAATCCGAGGATATGGAATGAAGCAAACTTGATCTGCTTGGGAAGCTAATATGAAAGGCTCAAATTTGTTGTACCTGCAAAAATAACGACAACGTAGAAATTAGTACTCATGTCATGTATGTCAAAAAAAGAATTTGTTGTACCTTCGTCCACCATTGACATCAACTACACCGTTCTTGTAAATCCAAACACCTCTGTTGACGATGGGGTCGTACCACTCACACTTGAAGATAACGCATTTCAGACTCATACCTGGGAATTGAACTTCATAAATCTCATGCAAGATCACGTAGAAATCCGTTTCGTCTTTCACACATATTCCATCGCCCGTTGTCTACCATAATCATAGGTATGAAAAGGATAGCCTCGGGTGAAATACATCGATGATATAGTAACCTTTGCAACTGGACCTTGAAGTAATTCGCGAAACCATGCGGGATATTCAGGATCGTCATAATCAACCTGAAAAAAGTAATAGAACTAGACGTTAGACTTACTATGTGGTAATGTATGCATAAATTTAAGTTATAATACATGTTTCCTCAACCACTTGATAAAGTGTTGATCTTTCCTTTTGTCTAACTCAGTTGTCGATATACCAGGGATTGCTTTCAAAATAACCAATCAATGGATGCTCGCAACTGAGAAGAATATAATGGTATGCACTATGGACGTCTTCATCACTCGACCACCAAACCTCTTTCAATTTCCCACTCAATTGCCCAATTTGACAAAAGATGTCTAGAACATCTTCTTCCATATACGTCGGCACGACAACACCATCATCATATTTTCTTGGAGCTCGTTTCCTTGTACGTACTATCGGTGCAAAGTAGTACGATGTGAATTGTGATGTTTCTTCCGTCAAACTTCCCGTAACAATAGAACCTTCAACTTTTGCTAGGTTTTTGGCTTTTCCTTTCAAAGTTTTCATGGTCCTTTCATACTGATACATCCATCCATAATGCACAGGTCCATGAAGTAATGCCTCATACTGGAGGTGGACACCTAGGTTTTCCATGACGTCAAAAAAGTAGGCGGAAATAGTTTCTTCAAGTTGCACATTAAGATGAGGATGTTTTCATGAAGTTGTTGGACAACTTCCTCTTTAAGAGTGCGGGTGCTCAGATCCCTAAAAAATACTCCAATTCCTTATATATATATTACAAAAACAAAAATTAAACACATTAGTATATTCATATATATATATATATAAAGAAATAAATTAAGTTTGCGTCGTATTATTATAATTACCTGAAAGTGCTTCATGTACTTTTGCAGGTAGTAGCTCCACAAATGCAAAGGGAAGTAGTCGCTGCATAAAGATATAACAATCATGGCTCTTCATCCCAAGATATAACAATCATGGCTCTTCATCCCGGAGAACTTTTGCACTTTCTCAACACATCTTGAGAGATTTGAAACATACTCATCAAGGAACTTCATTTCTGAAGCCACCCAGTTGAACAACGCAGGCTTTTTTTCTGATGACGCTCTGAATATCGGAACTGGAACTTGCCCATTGCTTTTTATATGTAGCTCACTTCTTGAGCAGATATCGGGTAAGTCCAACCTCGATTTTACGTTGTCTTCCCTCTTCCCTGTGACATTCAATATAGTGTTCACGATGCTCTCAAGAAAATTCTTCTTTATATGCATCACATCGAGGTTGTAGCGCAAAAGAAGATCTTTCCAATATGGCAATTCTCAAAATATACTCTTCTTGTGCCAATTGTGCTGAACACCATATGAATCAGGCATATTACTGGGAACATGACAATTCTCATCACGAGGAGTTGTTTCTAGAGCACCGTAGTAATCTATTTGTGCTTCAATTTGTTCTCCAATTAAATATGGAGGAGGAGTGTCTCTGACAACCCTTTTGTGCCTGAACAATGGCTTGTTTCTTCGGTATGGGTGGTAAACGGGAAGGAATCGACGGTGACAATCGAACCAACTAGTCTTCCTACCATTCTTCAACTGAAACGCTTCCGTCATTCCATTACAATATGGACAAGCTAATCTCCCATGTGTAGTCCATCTAGAAAACATCACATATGCAGGAAAGTCACTTATGGTCCACAAAAGCATCGCTCGCATTGTAAAATTTGTTTTCGTTGAACAACCGTATGTCCTCACCCCTGTTAACCACAAATCTTTCAACTCTTTTATAAGTGGTTGTAGAAAAACGTCGAGAGATCTTTTTGGATGCTTTGGACCAGGTATTAATATGGTCAAGAATATAAACTCTCGTCGCATGCACATCTCTGGTGGCAGGTTGTATGGTGTAAGAAAGACTGGCCACAATGAATATTGTCTCCTTGACATTCCAAATGAACTAAGTCCATCAGTGCATAATCCAAGATACACATTCCGGCTATTGCTAGCGAAATGTGGATGTACTTTGTTAAAATGTTTCCAAACTCTTGCATCTGATGGATGAGTCATCTCTCCATCCGTCTGAGTATGCTCGGCGTGCCATCTCATCCGTCCAAAAGTCTCCTCAGATTGGTACAATCTTTTCAATCTGTCTGTGATTGGTAGGTACCACATCCTTTGGTACGGTACCCTATAACGCCCTCGACCTTGCGGTTTGAATCGTGGCTTCTTACAAAATCGACATTCTTCTAACTTCTCATTACCTCCCCAGTAAATCATGCAGTTGTTGATGCAAACCTCTATCATGTTCGATGGCAACCCAAGACTATATACCATTTTCTGAATCTCATAATAAGATTCAGCAGACACATTGTCTTCTGGCAAATATTCTTTAAACAAGTCTGCCCATGCATCCATACAATGTTCAGATAGATTGTGATCGGTTTTAATACTCATCATTCTAGCAGCCAACGACAATTTTGACATACCTTCTCTACAACCACTGTAAATTGGCTCATTCGCAGCTTCTAACATTTCATAAAAAATTTTTTGTATCTAAGTTAGGTTCTTCAACTTCATCATCATCATGAGTTACAAATGCATCACCTACCATATCATGAACCCTATCACAATCTACCATTTGTTCCTCCTGGTGGTGATAACTATTTTCATTATGCAAATGATCAACCTGTTCAACCTGAAAATTGCTATTACTACTGCTAGCTTCATTCTTACAACTAGCATATTCTCCATGTTGATACCAAATATATTAATATGGCATGAAACCTCTATTTATTAAATGCTTTCAAACATTTTCACGAGGGCCTAATTTTGTATTGCAACATTTCTGACAATGATAGAACATCTTACCACTTTCCTGCGTGAGTGGTGTAGAATATGTTTGATGCATAAACGTCTCTAACCCTTCGAGAAATTCTTTCGTCACTCTCCCGTTATTATCTCTGTGTGAATACATCCACTTCCGGAACTCGAAAATATTTCCAGGACCGGACATTTTTTTTTTCTTTGATCAAGCTTAAAGCTGAATTTTTTTTTGGTGTGTTTGAAATGAATCACCAATGATGGTATTTATAGAAATTTTCGAATCTGAACATTTACTAGGAAATTGCACGGAAAGGTAGATACAAAACACGTTTTTAGATTTAAAATAGATATTTTCTAGCCAGTTCCTCGCTAATTAGAAGTAAAAGAACATTTCCTCCTAATTTCGTAGTAATGTTTTACGTGGAATTTACGAGGAAAAGTTTTACTACGAAATTACGAGGAAATGTTCTTTTTCATGTAGTTTCCTCGTAATTTTACTCGGCCTTACGAGGAAACAATTTTCTCGTTTATTTACGAGGAACTTACTTTGCTTCTAGTTTTCCTCGTAAAACCGAAGTAATTTCATAGTAAATTTACAAGGAAAGATTTTCCTAGTAAAATTTCTTAGTAATTGCAGAGTTTTCTTGTAGTGTAAAGATTTTTCGTAAAAAGATCTCCCCAACTAATTATCTTGTAATTTAACTTCTCGAATTCTATTTGGTTAGATTTTGTTCTCCTCTGTTTATTGTTCTGTTATTTATGGACATATATAGTTTACGTAAAGTTTCATTTTAGTGATAAATTCCCCAACTAAAATTTTTTCGTAAAAAGAACTTTTAACTTGTTATCTTGTAATTTAACCCTTCAAATTCTTTTTCTTTAGATTTTGTTACCCAATATCTATTGTTTTGTTATTTATGGATATATGCCGTTTACATACATCACATAGTTTCATTTAAACCAAAAATAACATGTTTTTTTTTTAATTAAACAGGGCAGGCAAAGCTCAAAATCTCAAATAAAAAATTAGGTCTTGCATAATAGCAATGAAAAGACCATAAAACATTGAAAAGACCATAAAAACTATTTAGGTTTGGTTTGAATCAGTTTTCGTTTGATTTATTTTCTTTGACTCGGTTCGGTTCAGTTTTTTTGCCCACCCCTAATAAAAGCAAAGCATTGCAAAATACCATAAAACAGAGTAGACAACGCTAATTTTTGTCTAAATTAGTATTGTCTTTTCAATGCTCTGTTTGAAGAGTTGTGTTGACTGAGTTTGTATATACTGCTAGAATGGATCATCAAATAGATGGACAGATCTGACAGAGAGATGTGACCAAGTTTTAGAAACACCTATAACATGTTGTATGAGATAGCTTGTGAAGCAATTCTGTGATGCATAAGTATGATGCTTATGAGGATGATGGAATTCATCGAACAGGAAGTCTGCGACAACATAACCATGTGTGATGGAAAGGGCATATGGACTTCTTATATAACGAAAATAAGTCAGGTGGGCCGTGTTCAATAAGTAAGCTCAATTCCTTGTTAGGGTTTTGGAGTTTGGAACATAAAAAGAACGAGAGGGTGATAGAAAGCGGTTACACATCTAGGGTTTATCAAAAATGCATATAGATGTGTATGTTGTCGTCCTATCAGACATTGAGAGATCTGTTGATAGTATTGTTATAGAGAACTATACTCGTCAGAAAGATAATGAGTAGTAGTTTCTCTCATCATTGTAATTCTAGATAAGAGTGGTGGTATGCCATATATGAATTATAGGTATAGTAGTTGCTCTCATCATTGTAATGCTAGATAAGAATGGTGGTATGCCATATATAAATTATAGGTTGTGGCCTTTTTCTGGTGAATAAGTTATGGACGTGGTCCTGGGATGTAGGAACGAACCTCATTTAAAATGTTTTTGTGTTCTTTACTTTATGCACTTAGTTATTCATACTTGAACACACTTGCATAAGAACATATAGGCTAGCCACAAATCCTTTTTTAGACTGTTTTTATGGTTTTTCAATGTTTAAAGGTCTTTTAATTGTTATTTAGGAACACTTAATTTTCTATTTGAGATTTTGAGTGCATTGTTTGCTCTGCTTCATTTTTTTTAACATGTTTTTAGGTTTGAATGAAACTTTGCATCGTGTGTGAATGGTATCCGCCATAAATAACAAAACAAGCGACGGAGATAACAAAATCTAATGGAATAGAACTTGAAGGATTAAAATTACAAGATAACAAATTTGGAGAACTTTTTTACGAAAAATCTTTAATTAGAAGAATTTATCACTAAAATGAAACTCTGCGTTGTGTAAATGGTATCCGGCTATAACTAACAGAACAATAGACAGAGGGTAACAAAATTTAACTGAACAGAACTCGAGGGATTAAATTACAAGATAACAAGTTAGAGAGGTTTTTTACTAAAAATCTTTAGTTGGGGATTTATCACTAAAAACCTTAAAATTATGAAGCATTGATCAAGATAAATTAATGGCTACAACCATTGACATCTTACAAAGTTATCGGGTAACATCAGCTTGAATTTCTTCGAGGGAACGACCTCGAGTCTCTGGTACCATTTTCATCACAAATAGGATGCCCACACCCGATATCATTGAATACATGAAAAACACACCTGTGATTTTACAAATATCAACAAAATATTAAATTGGTCAATAATTAAATAACTGAATTTACTTAATTATTTGTAAAAATGAAATGAATCACCAGAAGAGCTCCACTGGAAGAGGAAGTTGAACGTGTACGAAACGAACCAATTAGAGGACCAGCTAGTTATATTGCATAGCGTCCCTGATGAACCCTTTATATTCATTGGTGTCATCTAATTATCCCACAATGAAAAATTGAAACACAGAAATTAATATATCGTAAGTGTATATTAGTCATCAGCTATGTTTCCTAAAATTAATTTGACGGTATACATATTTTATTGTTGTGCGTATTAAAACATGCTACTATATGCTTCAACTATTTAATTATGTAGTTACAATCATATTGAAAACCACGATTACCTCGGAGACAATGACCCAAGGAATACCTCCTATTCCAATTGTGATTGAAGTTAGAAACACCTGCAATAATTTTGTAATTATTTATCGAATAGTCTGTAGTATATCTTAAGAAAACAAACAAAGATTTACTTATAAATACATTATTTGTGATCAAATATTATAACAAATTAAAACTGATAGTAATTCAATAAACTTATTTTTTTCAAATTTATAATTTATTATTATTAGTTAATAAAACACATTCACAACCTTTGTATTTTTTTTAAAAAAAAATCGTTTCCTGAAATAGATAGCATTAGTTAACATTAAAATTATTAAAGCAAGACTAATTAATCTAAGCCCTTTTTTCAAAAAAAAAAGAGTCTAATTAATCTATTTGTACAGAAGAAACTTATTACGTACCAGCACTCCGATCAGTGTTGAAATCGAGGTGTAATTGTCGAATAAAGCATAACTCTGCAAATTAGTTTGATTGCTTCAGTTATATATTGAAAAAGAATATAAGCTGAATATATATCAGCCATATTGTTTGTTTTTTGGATAATTTTTTGGACAATTGTGATTTTGAATAATTATGAGCCATATTGTTTACTAATATAATTCTTTTTTTTTTTTTAACTTAGCTTACTAATATAATTCTTTTAGGTATACAAAAAAAAATACCTGAAACAAAAACGACAGCCCTGTGATGAATGACCCCAAACACATCATGCCCGTCGCAACCTACAATTATTTCACATAACAAGATGTTAATATCTTATTCTCGACTCTATTTAATATCGTTTTTAACAGTAAACATATTTTATAGTTTCGTTTAACAATGGAACAACATGGATTTAAAATAAGCTAAAACCATTAAAAGAGGTCGTCTCCCAAATTTATCCACGATTATTAATCCGAAAACGCTCATCGTGGCTTGCACCACGGTGGCTATCGCCACTCCTACGTTCTTCGGAAACCCTGTGAAATAATTAAATCGCAGATTATTTCCTCTATAAAAGTTAATTTTTAACTAATCCTAACGGATTAAAATTTTTAATGTGTACCCGCTTTGTCAAAAATCGAGCTCATGTAAAATGTATAGCCACTGAGACCTCCGAGTTGTTGCAGTACTAGCAATCCAATCCCCACCTAAAGATAACCGATTCATTCAGTAACACGTCTTTTTGTTAAAAGAAACTACAATATTCATCAAACACTTACAATAACAGCACGAGAATATCGCGGTTTGAAGAGTTCAAGAAAACCATCTTCTTTGGATTCTTGAAGATTTTCCATGTATTTCTGAAAAACGAAGATTATTTTTCAAAAATAATCAAAATGATGCCAATTTCTTAAACTTGTTATTACTTTGATTTCTGCAGCCTCTTTGGTGATATCAGTGTTGTTTCCTCGTAGACATTGGAGTGCAACTTCTGATTCTTTAACACAACCATTTCTAGACTATAAATTACAAAAACCATGCATCAAACCTATTAAAAATGTTACTCGCATGTAGGCACGTTGTAGCTACATGACCATGTAAAAACTACAAGAATAATTAATTACCAGCCACCTAGGAGACTCCGGTATACAGAACAAACCGGCGAATTCTAAAACGCAAGGAACTGTACCTGCTCAACTCGTATCAACTTGATTTAGAGTACATTTAAAATCATAAGAAAATGGTGCTAAATTTAATTAAATCGTTTTTATCATTTATTGGTAGAAAAAGTCAACAAATTACTGAAGAGTGCTAAGTTCTGCCATGAAATTATTGATCCAACAAGGAAACTGAAGGACGTGCTAACACACATCACAAGCTGTAAGAAAAAACTATATTAGAAACTTCTAAATTTATTAATAGTAAGGATATCATTTTTTTTTTGTGTAACGATATCATATTTAGCGGTGTATTACCATGCTAACCGCAGAAAAAGCGCCTCTGATTCTTTTGGGTGCAATTTCTACAATGTAAACGGGTACCTGTAGATCGAGTCATCGAGATTACATATATTTGGAGTTAATTATGAACTCAAACGTTGCTTATAGGTTACTAAACCCTAATTATCAGCTGTTAAATTAGCGTACATACCACATAAGAAGTTACGCCAGATGCGACCCCGAGAAGAAATCGTCCAATATCAAGTAACCAAATCGTCTAATGGTTATATGTAAAACCATTAATTAACAGATACATAAATATTAATAAACTAGTCTACACTTTTGATTCGAGATATATTTGTTTTATCTACACCAATATGCAACAAATTACATTATAGTTTCGATCAAAAAAAAATTTCAATATACGAAAATTAAGAAATTTGATTGATTTTTAGAAACCTGAGAGAAGGCTATCATAAGCCAGCCGGCCATGCAAAATGAGTTTGACACCCACAAAGCCTGCGCATTAGAATCAGTCATCAAAACCTAGTTACTATCTTTTTGATAAAATCAAAACCTAGTTTTTCTTGGAATATAAGTGTAAAACTTTGGGATTGTACACTGATTTAGTCATTGTAATAAATTAGTTTTAGGAAAATGAGCAAATGGGCTTACGCCTCGCCGACCGAAAAGATCGGCGAATCTTCCCGACAACGCGGCACCCACGAGTCCACCAATTGTTAATACGGATCCAAAGAATGAGAACTGCATCCGTATAACGATACAATAATTTGAGTACCTTTTAAATTTGTTACTCAACGTACGTAATAATATATTTTAAAATTACTGAATATCAGCAAGCCGAAAAATAAAAATCAACACTGACCTCAGCCAACGAGAGATTTAGTCCTTCCATCATCCCAGTTTGTGCTGGTGACGTAAAGCCGGCCTGCCCAAAATAAAATGAAACCAAAAAGTCTTTAAATTTATTTTCAAAAAATATGTCAGCTATCGTGTGTCAGCGAAAAATCTACTTCAACTGATAAATATTCCCTTGAAATGGACCTCTCAAGAAAATTAGAAACAGGAAAAAAACTTTTATAAGTCAGCAATGTTCCAAACATAATGATTTGATCATTGGATATCTAACCTACTTAGACTATACATGACATAACCAAAAACTAAGTTATTAGTTTTTTTTTATTAGTTATAACTTATAATTATGTATATGTAAAACTAAGTTATTAGCTTTTTAATACGTCAATAGTTTTTGTTCTCTATCTACTCTATTAGGCACCCGGTTTTTAACCTAGCTAACACAAGAGAGAAAGCATGAAAAGTGAAGATATGGAAACTTACTGCAGTGCCATAGGAGAAACTGCCCCACAGAGCAGTTAAGGTTGTGAGAAGTAAAATAAACGTGATGGGGCCTTCATCGTCGCCATTCACATGAGTCTTCTTAAGCAGTGGTTCTTTTCCCATGGCTGTGATCACCAGTGTGAGAGACAGAGAGAAATGAGAGCGAAAAAAGAAAAGAAAAAAAAGAGCGAGAGTTTTTTCTTCCAAGAAAAGAGAACTTAAGGAGAGAGTTATTGGGCTAATTCCATTGAATGTGTAGAAAAATGACAGATAACGAGGAGATTTGTAAGTATAAACAAACATAAACATAGAGCCATTCAAAAGACCGAATTTGTGGAAAAATCGAGATACATATATAGCACGTGTTTTTATCATTTATGGGTCACATGACTACATCAAATGGTAATTGAATATTTATTTGGTATATTAACAATTAACTGACCTGGTGTGAATTTGGATTTAGAATAATTATTTACGTAGGATTAGTGGTGCATTAATTATTCTTATGCATACTTTTCTCGGATTGATGAAATAGAACAATTGGGGAGACACAGTTTTCTGTTATTTAGTACGACTAAGAGCATGATTATCAATTGTCCCTAAAATATGGTCCTTAGAATTTTTAATTGTTATTTATAGATTAGGACTTTTTTAAGGACTTTAGGAAAAAACAGTGAATATTGGTGGGACTTTTTATTAGTCCTTAGGTAGAGAGAATCGGTAACAAACACAAATGGATTTCAATAGTCAAAACGACGAACCCTTTTCCCGTATGGAGCGGTTCAATAGCAGCGAGGCACGTGACAGTAAGGACGGGAGAACAAAAGTTCTTATCTTGGGACATCTAGCTTTCGTCCCTCACATTATTAACCCTTTTTAATTTATTTTTCGGCCTAAATTATCTTGGGACGGGTGGAGGGACGCCGATATTCTTGCTCTAATGATGGGCCGGCTTAACCTGTTGAAGGGCCCTTGGGACAAATTCCTTTTAGGCCATTTAATTAATTAATTTAACTATTATCAAAAATATATAAAAAATTTAAACAAATTAACTAAACTTGTTAATTTTACTACATTTTGAAGTTAATTTTTTATCATTTATTTGATTTTTTTTTATAAATTCAACACTAATACAAAGGTAAAAAAAATAATTCCCTTGTTGCTAAAAAAGAAAAAAATTTCGACCCTAATTTATTACTAAGGATTTTTAACATAAAAACCCCTCAACTAAGTTTGTTTTGGGTAAAAACCCCTAAACTAAGTATTTAATGAAAAAACCCCAAACTAACTTTATTTAGTGAATTAAACCCTCGCCGGTCATAATTACCAGTACTACCGGTAAATCTTTAGTTTAGGGGTTTTATCATTAAACACAAAAATTAAAAAAAATTAAAAAAAATCAAAATATAATAACATTATCTAAAAATTCGTAATTTTAATTTTCAAAACTAGCATTTTAAAAATTTCTGTAAATATATGAATGATTTCTTATCCTTGTAAAATGGATTTTTAACGCTAAAATACGTTAATTAAGTTTGTTTTGGGTAAAAACCCCCCAAACTAACAAGTAAATCCCCATATTAAACATAGTTGTAAGGTTTTTATCATTAAAAATCGAAAAAATTATAACATTATCTAAAAATTAGTAACTTAAATTTTTAAAATTAGCATTTTGAAAACTTTCTGTAAATATATGAGTTTGATTTGTTTTAACATCAATATTATATATATAGATTAAAATTTTAAAACACCAAAATATAATAAAAAGCATCTAAAGATTTATTATTACATTTTTATTAAATAAGATATAATTTTTATTCTGTTTTCTTGTTTTTATATTTATAAATTTTGATAATTTTTATTACAGGTAAATCGTTAGATAATTTTTCTTATATTTTATTGGTTTTTACATTTTAAATTTATACATATATAATTTTGATTTTAAGAGGATAACAAATCAGACTCATATAGTTACAAATTTTTTTATAAAAATGCTAGTTTTTAAAATTAAAATTACAAAATTTTAGATAATGTTATTATATTTTGAATTTTATTGATTTTTATGTTTAATGATAAAACCCATAAACTGAAGATTTACCGGTAGTACTGATAATTATGACCGGCGAGGGTTTAATTCACTACATAAAATTATTTTGGGGGTTTTTTCATTAAATACTTAATTTAGGGGTTTTTACCCAAAATAAACTTAGTTGAAGAGTTTTTTTGTTAAAAATCCTATTACTAATTACATTACTTTTTAGGTGGACCCTAAGGCAGGTGCACTGCTTTCTCTGTCCTGCTAACAGTGGCAAAGTTAGTTTAATTTGGAAATCACCCCAGATATGGAATCACAAAGTATATAGACACTTATATTCATTTTGTATTTCTATAGTCGAACAGTTTTATTACATTTAGGGGCTGTTTATTTCATCATATATCATTTCCATCAGATATGTTCTTTACGTAATTCATTCAAATAATTAGTCCAGAAATTATTGGGGCTATTCGTTTGTCCACGAGGATGAATCATCTAAATTGACTTATATTCATTTTGTATTTCTATTTTCTCTTGATAAATTTAATAAATAAATTATTAAAATACTCTTGTTTTAATTTAATTATATTTTATTTTTGTTTCAATATATTGATTTTTATTAATTATCTAAAATATAATAATTTAAACTATGATTTTGGCGGAAAATATAAATTTGCAGTTTTAACGGAAAATAATTATTCACGATTTTGGTAGGAAATTTGATTTTGCGATTTTAGCGGAAAAAGTGTGGTTTTATTGGAAAATGAATTTTAAGGTTATGATAGGAAAATGCAGTTATGTGGCTTTAGCGTGAAAATTGTTTTTACGGTTTTGATGGAAAATGCGTTTTTTTCCGATATTGGTACGAAAATATATATATATATATATATATTTTTTTTTTTTTGTAATTTTGGCGGAAATATATATTTTGGAAGAAAAATGTACTTTGTGACTTTGGCGGAAAAATACATTTCACGGTTTGGCGAGAAAAGTTGTTTTTGCGATTTTGGAGGAAAAATATGTTTTTGTGGTTTTAGCGGAAAAATACATTTTGCGATTTTTGCTGGAAAATCTATTTTGGAGTTTTGGTGAGAAATGTGTTTTTGTTTTTTTTTTTACTGGAATATGCAAGTTTTGTGTTTTTGCGAAAAAATACGTCTTTGCGGTTTTAATGGGAAAGTTTATTATTGTGGTTTGGCGGGAAAAAACATTTTTGTGATTTTAGTGGGAAAATACATTTTGGCAGAAAATGTGTATTTGTAGCTTTGACAGAAAAATGTGTTTTATGATTTTGATGAGAAAATGCATTTTTTGCGGAAAAATGTGAAAAGTACGTTTTTTGGTTTTGACAAGAAAATACAATTTTGTGATTTTGACGGAATAATGCATTTTGAAATTTTGTTATTTTTCATGAGTAACAAAATGATATTAAATTTCAGTTTATAATTTGTCAATTATATCAGACATTATAGCATTTTGACAGAACTATCTAGATAGAAGATGGTTCAAATTGGTTCAGCTTGCTGATTTTAAAATTTAAACCTAGATTTATAAAATTCATCGATATGAGTCAGATGACTTGTAAATTAAAGTTTAAACAAAAAAAAAATCTCATCTTCATCTAGATGGATTATTTTGATGGTGAAACGAATAGTCCCGTAGTTTTTGTTATGAACATAAATAAAATCTCAATGTATAATAATAACAAGAAACCCTTTTGCTTTTCTAAATAACACACATGTGATTTTATATTGTTATTATTTATGTAGATCATCTACACGAAATTAAAGTTAGTGCTTTTTAGCTGATATTTGCAACATGATTTGTATTTTAGTAATCATGATATAAATTAATACTGTATAATAGACTTTAATCATACAAAGAATTAAATAATCACAATTTGTAAGGTATCATAAGATTTCTCAAGCAAATAAATTTACAACACATACTTGATGTTCATAGTTTTCTCATTGTTATATATAACAAAATTGGTAAATAATATGTTCATGCGCATATATAAGATATCATAACATTTCTAAAGAGCATGAATGTAACCGGATCGACATCATAGGCAAATAAAATGTTAATTCCATCCATCTATCTATCGAATCTTTGTATAGCCAGGCTTTGGATGTTCAAATATGATTTTAATATGTTGCTTATGCAAATCATTTGCGTTTTCCAAATGCAAACCACATAATACTTTGGACAAATATTTGAAAGTTAATTGGACTTATTTGATTAAATCACATCCGCTATTATATTTGGGTGATTGGATGCCATAACCACTCCACAACAGTAATGATTTTAATGTTTTAATCAGTGTTTTGAAACCCGACCGAGATCTGAGAACGAACCGGTAAATCGGTGATCAATATGTAATCTGATTTAGATTTTAGAAAAATTCATTATTTAAAAACATAAAATCCGCAAAAAATATTAAAATCCGGAATCCAACTACCGGTTAAATTATTGGTTGAATCAATACATAATTTTAATTATTTTTCTTGGATTTTTCAGATACATTATTAGAATTTGTTTGGTATTCTAATTAAGAAGTGAGGTTCTTAGTTTTCCCAAAAATTAAAAAAAAATCATATGATCATGTAGATAATGAATCTATTGATAAAACTAGTTGATGTGATTTAAAATTAATTTATTTTTTATCAATAATATACTAAAATTTAATATTTATATTGTGCTTATTCAGATTTAAAGTTTAATCTTATCATTCACATTAGAAATTTAAATACTTAGAATTTTAAGTCTTGATATATTTTTATTATATGCCATAATTCTTAACTTGTTACAAAAATTTGATTTTTATATTTTGTATGTGAAAGAAAAAAAGTTAAGTATTTTTACACATGTTTTTAAAATATAAAAATATTTCTTATATTTTTAATACCTAATATTTATTATATAATAAAATTAGGTAATTTATTAACATGTGGTTCGTCCTTGGTCGATCCAATAACTCAGTGTAAATTGTCCGGTTCAATATTTGGATCGAGTTTTAAATTACCGGTCTTAATTCAAATTCGACATTTTTCGATTTTGTGCCATATTGTGATTAAAAAACAAAGCCTTTATAATCTAAACATCTGAAAAATCAACCAAGTAAATGTTGTTAATTCAAGTAGAAAAGTAATCAAAGGATTCGACCAAATTTTTAAATAAAATTAATATTACATATTGTGGTTTTTAGTATCTGTGCCAAAATTTTAAAATAAATTAAATTAATATTAGAGAGTATGAACTTCATCCAAAAACTTTATGGTAATCTACAAAGAGTCTTGAATAGTTCAAACCTTCTAGCATCTTGGCAAACTGATAGCAAAATTATTTTTTTCGTGAGATACAAATAAAGATTACAAAACCAAAATTAAACGTTTCTTGAGAGCACATAAGGTATACAATGTCATTCGATTCCAAAGACTTAGTTCTACCTCTACATTATCCATATCCATTGCATCAAGCAACTTTATATTCTTTATACTCAACAACAAGTTCTCTTTTCAACACTGTTTTATAAGATACTCAAGCAAATTTGTTTTGATCCATTCTTAAAAGATGTTCGTAGAGATGTTCCAGCTTCTATTTACAATTGTATCAATCGAAGCCGCTCTAATATTAACACTTGGCTTTGGGACTCCAGTAAGAAGAGTGGTGGTGAAATTGCTAGACCTTTTAAAGCAAGGCCGAGGACCACTAGTTACAAAGACGGTTGCAGCCACTATGCTTGTGTTGTTTGGCTCGGTTCTGTTTAGCACGATACAGATCAACACAAGGGTCTCTGAATCTGGTGGTGTAGCTAACCCTACTGATCAAGTCATGTTTGCTAACCGCCTCCTCGAAGCTTTCCTCATGGGTAATAAATAAAAAACACCATTTCATTTTATACATAATTTCTGTCTGTGTTTTTGATCTATTCTTGATTACTTTCTTTTAAATCTTGCGTGTGTGTGTGTATGTGTGAAAAAGGGACTGTGTTGTTCTTGGCAATGGTGATAGACAGAATGCATTACTACACAAGAGAGCTTCAAATCACAAGAAGAAACTTGGAGGTTGCAGTAAAGAAGACCAAAACAGCTGCTTAATGTCAAATAATTTGGAGACAACCATTCAACCAAAGTTTAACTGTAATTCTGTACATAATTATCAAAATTGATTCGAATTTTAAAACTACACATTGGCATTTGTAACTGAACCTGAGATACAAACCAAAATTAGAATCTATACTGCATATGATATGTATAAATATCTGAGTGGTTGTGTAGGGTGGTATTTTGAGTAGTGAGTGTCATTCGATCTCTACCCAAATCCGAATGAGTATAGAGAAAACCTGACAACTTAACTTTTTTGAAAACCCTAAGAAAAACAGAACCCGGATAATCATTCAGTAATTTTATTTCATACTTATGTTTATTTGATTTCAAAAAGTACACGAGGTTAAAGTATTCTTAACCAAACTTAAATTTTGATTCAAAATGGATACACGAAGAGTTATAAATATATCTTAATCTAAATTATTATTATTGAATTGGATCTAACCATATATAAAAAGTTGAATAGATTGTATGTAGATAAACTAAAAACTGAAAAAACCTGATCCGAACTCTTTCGAAAAAAAATTCATATGCTAATATCTTTTTTTTTTTTGTCACAAGCTAATTTCTATTCAAAACTAGTGTAATATAAATAAAGAGAAATTATCTAAGATATATACCTAAATTTTTTTGTCACAAATATATATCTTAAAAATAAAAATGATCAAAATAGATGTAAATATATTATCTGAAGAAGTAAATATACATTTATATCTCTATTCCCTATATATTAATTGAGAAATATTTGAAAAGATGTAACCTTAAGTTTGTATTATTTAAAAAGTAACTCAATCCTACGTGGCACCTCTCTATGCATTCTATTTCAAAATAAAATGATTATACAGCTTCTAACTTAAAGTATAGTTTAAAAATTATACTCTTTAGAAATATAATATTTTGTAGGCTATAGATTGTCGCATGTATCAAATATTTATTGTTTCTCATGCTTTCCTTAAATAAAACCTACAAAATTACTTAATGTGATTATAATATATATATGGCAATTAGTAATTTTAAACAATAAAAATTTGATAACAATCTATATATTTTTTATCATTTTGTTTATTTATTTATTACTAAAATAAATTACACAGCTACATTAATCATATAATACAAATCTAGACTTTTTTGTGTATGTTGTATTTCGAATTTTTCAAAACGAGTATAAATTACTAAAACTGTTAAAAGTTTCACATAAACTTTTAGGATCAAGGTTTTATTTTTTTTATTAAAATATAATGATTATAAGACCATATGAAGAAAAAAATTATTTTAATAGGTTTTATGTTAATATATATATATATATTTCATATCCTTTAAATTAAAATATACATCGTACGAAAATAGATACTTATATTTTGATATCTGCATTGAACATATATTGAAAAGTTAATATTTTAATTTTGAAATATGTCATTGTTTTTTAAAATGATTGTAAATTATTGAAACTACTAAACATCTCACATTAAAAAAAATCGTTGGTGTAAAGTTTTGTTACACAAATATGCAAATAATCATAAAATCATATGAGTAGAAACCTCATTTAATAAATATACATATTAAAAGTGTGCTATATTACTATGTTTATATCATTAAAATTTAATTATATATCATATACGATATATAAGATTGATTATTTTGATTTATTTACCCTAATTGCAAATAAACAAGAGTGATAGTTAATTTATATGCACACGCCAATTAATTACATAATAGTAACTGATTTCTTAGTTATTTAATATATATTTATTATTTTATAATATGCAGAAAATATAAAATAAATAATAAATATAAAATACTTATTGTTCATAAAGTGCATATCTTAACCTAAGTATGTATCTCTATAATTATTTTAAATCTTAAGTATTTTCTAAATCCCATGTAACAACAAACAAACTAAATGAGAATAAACTTCAAGATCAATATTTATATCGAGTAATAAGAAAAAAAAACGAGAAAACAAATTGAAGATAAATAGGATTGACACGTGAACGTAAACTTCTCATAACCATATTTAATTTTTAAATTGTTAAATCATGATATAAAACTGAGGTAATTTTTAATTTGTTAAAATTTTAATTTTTTAAATCATTATGGTTAAAATATTTTTTTAAAATAATTTAAAATTTAACTTAATGTTTCTATTTTTTAAAAAAAATATAATTTGTAAAAAAATATATTTTTCTAATATTATTAGACAAATAAATAAATTATATTAAATTAAGTTTGAAACTTTATATATTCTAAATGCAAATTTTCTACCAACTGCTTTTTAAGAAAGCATTAGAGAACTTGCTAATACTCTACCCATCAAACCTAGTGACATTCTCTTCCATCACTCGAACATTGAAAAGTGAAAAGGTATATGAAATCGAATCCATTAAATTATAAGCTATGATCTACAGTTCTAATTACAATTGTTTATGATCCTACATATATATAATTATATAAAAATTCTATACATAGAAAAATAATCATATGTAAATTATAAATTTATCAATACTAAAATTTTATATTTTACTTACATACATTCACTCTGCAGGTCTTATCCTAGTGATTAATTAATCTGGACATTATGATTTAGAATTAATATGTGAGGTTTAGGATTTAAAGTTTAAGATTTAGAATTTAGGGTTTAAAGTTTAAAGTTTAAGATTAAGGTTTAGAGTTGATGAATGTGGTTTTGGAGATAGAATTTCAAACTTCTAAAAAAAAAAGATTAATTTTCAAAATAAAAATGTTATTTTGGTTTAGTTTTTTAATTCTATTTTTGTGATGGAAACTTAAAAAAATATATATGTGAGAGAATTGCCCATAGATAAACCGGCTTTGAAACCGTTATGTTTTTTTTTTAAACAAAACTAGATCATAACCCGCCCGACTGGGCGGGTCTTTGTTTTAATGTGTATATAAACAATCGAAAATTACAATTCAATTGGTGGATTCCAATTTTAACACTTAAGTACATTGTTTAAACATTATATTTTCCATTGTATTATGTAACAGGGGTATTGAATGCCCTTAAGTAAAAGAAAAAAAAGGGGTGTCTATGAAATTGTTGTGAGCCGTAAATATTTTAGTAATAGTTTATAAAGTTTTTTTAGCTTCAATTTAGTGCAAAGCTATATTCACTAAATAATTTAGCTCAAATTTCTTCGTTAATATTTTAGTGAAGAATTAGGAGGCTAGTATATGTCTGTAAGAATTTTTAACAATAAAATATATATTATTTTTGATTTATTCAAAACACATTTAAAACACAAGTACATATATATTTTGTTAAATTTCAGAAATTAAGTAATATCAGAAACAGAAATCATAATAATACTTTGGGCCATACTAATGTTTAGATTAATAAAAGTAAGCCCATTAGTCCTTTAAGTTTCTGTTAGTTTTTTTCCGGGAAAAACATATATTGTGCTCATGACCTCTTAAAACGATTTGTATCTATGAAAACAGAATAAATCTTCAAAAACTTTCTTTTTTTCTGAGTGAACCGTCATACATAGAGATCGACGAAGCTTACTACAATAGCCATAGTAGTTTGTCGTCTGTAACAATAGCCATAGTAGTTTTTTTTTTATTGTTAGGCGTACAGAAATGTTAGGATGATAGAAGACTATTTATTGGTAAGAGGTGAAGGGTGGTTTATATTGGTGCTAACTTTTAGGTATAATGACGATGGAAAGGTATATTCTGATTCCCAAATATGATCATATCGTTAGCATATTTTGATTTGCAAAAGAGTAAAAATTTAGATTTGCATTTTATCCATGTTTCCAAACAGAATTTTAAGTATTTCTTATACATGTTTCCAAATACTAAATTTTTGTACTTCAGCTTTAATAGTATAGACTAGATTTTGACCCGCGCGATTGCGCGGGTGTTTGTTTTCGTTTATAGTTAGTTATATAAACATTTTTTTTCACTTGTAAATTGGTATATATTATAGTAATCAAATATTTATGATATGTATTGTAAATTTTTATCAAACATAATAATATAATATAATACGTGTTTTAATCAAATAGATTGTTTCAAATTTTCTATATTATACATGTTTTTCAAAAATGTGTTTGTTTCTTCTTCTATATTTTATTGTTTGTTAGATTAGTAATTCATTTAGATAAATTAATATAAATAGAGCTTGATTAAATATTAGTATACTTAAATTTGCAAAGATAATATAACCTTCGAAGAATTTTTGCTAAAAACTAAACTTATAGCTTCATAAATTAATATTATAAAGAATTTTATTTAAAAGAATTTTTTAAAAAATTTCTTTTTTAAAGCAATATAATTTTAAAAATTTACGTCGAAATAAATCTATCTAGTATACAGTATATAGCGTGTAAATTTTGGTATGGTATATAAATATTCCATATTACTAATCTGTGGTTTTTGTTAATATATTGTTGATGCATTTAACTATTATTGACATATTTCCTTATAAATAATAGAAGATTCCTAAACTTATATCTATTGACATATTTTACGTGACTAAGTTGGAAGATGTGAGGTAATTTACCAAAACCAAATTGTTAAGCGTATCTTTGTTATTATAGATATGATTTTTCATAAGATATTATAATGATATAATTATTAGAGAGTTAATGTAACATAATTTTCTAGTAATAGTCCATTTTTTAAAAAATAACACATGAAGTCAAGTTATGACTTCTGTTTTAATATATAAGATAAATCGTTAGTCTAGACTTCACGTTGTTCCGACTAATCGGTTTTAAGATTGAACCGGTTTTTTACTGATTCCAGTTTGGTTCAAGTTCAAGTCCAAACGATGAGTGAACTCGTAGTCAACGAGTTAACTCAAAAAAACCTCTTATCCTTAAACCCTGACTGTCTATTAAACAAATCTCTGAGCAGCTCTCTCTGGCCCCAACGCAAAAAATGGTTTCCCTCTCTAATCAAACCACGTTTTCTTTCTATCCAAACAACCTTTTCGTTTCCGACAAGACCCGCCTGGGAGTCACCGGACTCAACTTCCCCAGGAAAATCAAGGTGAAAGTCACTTGCTTCGCAGCCGACCAACCACGCCAACAAAAGCAGCAGAAGAAGAAGAAGAGTCAGAACACTACTAGCGATTCCGATTCTGGACTCGACCCTGTTGGGTTTCTCACCAAACTTGGAATCGCTGACAGAATCTTCGCCCAGTTTCTCCGTGAAAGGTAAATAAAATTGCTCTTTTTTTAAAGGTAAATAAAAGGCTAACTTTGATCAGAAAATGGAGAAGAAATAGTTTAAAGCTTTAATCTTTATACGCAAAATTCTCATAGAGACACTCTAAAACACATCTTACACTACAGTTGATTTACAAAGTTCGAAACTTTTAGCTCTTTGCTACACTTATCTGTATAAAAATGCAGAAGAAAGCGCTTAAAGTTGTAAATCTTTGCTTTAGTGATCTATATAAAGCTTGTTCCTTTGTTGATTCTGTAGGCATAAAGCTTTAAAAGACCTTAAAGATGAGCTTCTCAAACGCCACTTCGATCTCAGAGACCTTGCTTCAGGGTATGTATCTCACTTACTATTACCCTAGCAAGATGGTTTGAGTCTTAATGAACTACATTCTTCTCCGTGTAGGTTTGAGTTACTAGGGATGCATAGACACATGGAACACCGTGTTGATTTCATGGACTGGGGTCCAGGTTCCGTCTCCTAACTCAAATCTCACAACTTCATTACTCAGTTTCTCTACTTAACTCTACACTAACTCCAGGTGCTCGCTATGGTGCTATCATCGGAGACTTCAACGGATGGTCTCCAACAGAACATTCCGCTAGAGAAGGACTATTCGGCCATGATGACTTCGGTTATTGGTTCATTATTCTTGAAGATAAGTTAAGAGAAGGAGAAGAGCCAGACGAACTATACTTCCAGCAGTACAACTACGTCGATGACTATGATAAAGGAGACAGCGGTGTAACAGCGGAAGAGGTTTTTCAAAGAGCTAATGATGAGTACTGGGAGCCTGGTGAGGACCGGTTCATTAAGAACCGGTATGAAGTTCCTGCGAAACTGTACGAGCAGCTGTTTGGTCCTAACAGTCCACAGACGTTAGAAGATCT
Source organism: Eruca vesicaria subsp. sativa (assembly GCA_932364175.1). NCBI lineage: Eukaryota > Viridiplantae > Streptophyta > Magnoliopsida > Brassicales > Brassicaceae > Eruca > Eruca vesicaria. Next base: position 44,203 of record CAKOAT010180822.1, read on the forward strand.
AGGAGATATACCGGATGCAGAGACGAGGTATAGGCAGTACAAAGAGGAGCATAAGAATGATCCTCCAAGTAATCTACCTCCATGCGACATAATTGATGACGGTCGAGGAAAACCATATGATATCTATAATGTCGTAACATCTCCGGAGTGGACTAAGAAGTTTTATGAGAAGTCACCTCCGATTCCGTATTGGTTAGAGACACGTAAAGGAAGGAAGGCTTGGTTGGAAAAATACATTCCTGCTGTTCCACATGGAAGCAAGTATAGATTGTATTTCAATACTCCTGATGGACCGCTTGAAAGGGTGCCTGCTTGGGCTACTTATGTGCAACCAGGTATAGATAGCATCTGCTATCTTTATCTGTTATGTTGATATTTCCAGGATAATGTAGCATTTAATCACTGATCTCTGAACAGAGGACGAGGGAAAGCAAGCTTATGCAATTCACTGGGAACCTTCTCCTGAATCTGCATACAAGTGGAAAAACTCTAAGCCAGAAAAACCAAAGTCCTTGCGCATATACGAGTGTCATGTTGGAATCAGTGGGTCTGAGGCAAAAGTTTCATCTTTCGAAGAATTTACCAAGAAGGTACCTTACCTCCTAATGCATCTATTGTGTTCTTGCAATCTCGTTATGCAGACATCTTAGTCTTTTCTGTGGCTTATGAAACATCAGGTCCTTCCTCATGTGAAAAGAGCAGGATACAATGCAATTCAGTTGATTGGCATCCCTGAGCACAAGGATTATTATACTGTCGGTTATAGGGTCAGCAGGCTAATCCTTTCTCTTTAACTTATCTTTTGTTGTCGTCTAATTGACTGATTCTATCCGTATAGGGCTACTGCTGATTTTTATTTCATCTTTGGCTTCGTTGTCTATTGTGCATTATAGCTTTTGGAAGTTCTTTGCATAATGATTTGGAAAAAGAGAACAATAGAAAGTTGTGACAGAATGGAGAGAATAGGTTGATTGATATGAAGTGAGAATAAAATAACTTGACCTAAATAGAGAGAAACAATTTGTTAGGGGGCAATGTGAATTTCATTTAATCATGTCTTTCCTGCTAGTAAGATTTGAGTATGCAAATATGAAGAAATAACAGTTATGGAACTTGAACCAAGTTCATAACCAGATTTACTATTTCATTATTTTGTTTGAATGTAAAATATATCCCAGCTTTTCACCAAGTGTTAAAGAAATTACTAGTTAATTCATTAATATCTTTGACATGAAAATGATTGAACTTATGAAAGGTTGATATTCCTTTCCTCATTTGCCATAATTCGTATCCATACCATTTCAGGTTACTAATTTCTTTGCTGTCAGTAGCCGATTTGGAACCCCTGATGACTTCAAACGCTTAGTTGATGAAGCACATGGTAAGTATTTCTCCCGTCTCTTTTAACGTTGCAGAACCTTGAGGTCAAACATGTTGTTGATGAACATATAATAAACTGAACTAATATACATACAGGCCTAGGACTCCTTGTCTTCTTAGACATTGTGCATTCTTATGCAGCAGCTGATCAGATGGTTGGGCTTTCGCTTTTTGATGGTTCAAACGATTGCTATTTTCATTATGGTAATATTCCATAACAGCAATTTACTCTTAATATCTTACATGCCTTTGGATGTTCAAACAGAATTCTGGCATTCCTTTATTTTAACTTGTTGATGGCCTAGTCATCGCTATGTATATTCATATCCTTCTGAAGTCTAAAGCTGGCCTCGAGTATGTTCGATATAGTTGAATATGACTAAGCATTTCTTATAACACCATGTTCCATTTTTCATCTTGCAAATAGGTAAACGGGGGCATCACAAACACTGGGGCACACGGATGTTCAAATATGGCGACTTGGATGTTTTTCATTTTCTCATTTCAAATCTGAACTGGTAAAGGCAACCACATAGCAATGTGGTCTGTGAATAATGTATTGGGTGTACTCACTCTTTTGGTCTAGTAGAAAAGTATCTTGTGCTTCGTTGGGATAGGAGCCTTATGCTGCTGCAATTGGATTTTGTAGGTGGATTACAGAGTATCAAGTTGATGGTTACCAATTTCACTCGCTTGCATCGATGATCTACACGCACAATGGTTTTGCTCCTTTTAATAGCGGTTTTGATGAGTAAGACATCTACATTCTTTAGATGCTTTGTGTAATTTGGATTTTGGTGACAGTTGGTCAAATTGTTGAGAATGTTTGTCCTTCTGCAGCTATTGCAATCAGTATGTTGACCGAGATGCTCTGATGTACCTCATTTTGGCCAATGAAATCCTGCACGATCTACATCCAGATATAATAACAATTGCTGAGGATGTAAGCGACACATTATTCTTCTTTTGTCAATAAGTTACACATCATTTAAAGCATAGTTAGGCTGGGCATATAGCGCTTAGGCATTGCTTTCAGTTTAGCCATATTTTGTTTAAGATGATGAGTAATAGATAATTTTGTTTAAATCTTCACTAAGGAACTTAATGAAGTTTCTTTTGCTATTAGGCAACATATTACCCTGGGTTGTGTGAGCCAGTTTCTCAAGGTGGACTAGGATTTGATTATTATGTGAACCTTTCTGCGACAGAAATGTGGGTTTCTCTCCTTGACAGCGTACCGGATAGTGAATGGAGCATGAGCAAGGTCTTAGCTTTTTAAATTTAATTGTTAGATATGACAGAACAAGACTTTGGTCCCTTTCTCTGATGATTGGCCAGTGCTGCAGATTGTCAGTACATTGGTGGCTAACAAAGCGTATGCAGACAAGATGCTCAGCTATGCCGAAAGTCACAACCAAGTATTTACTCTATAACTTTAGATGTCTAAACCTATATCTACTATAACAATTTATTTTAGGTTGCATTGACAATGTTTTGTGTTCTACTTTCCCGACTAGTCCATATCAGGAGGGCGTTCATTTGCTGAAATCTTGCTTGGTGGAGTCCAAAATGAGATTAAGTTGCTGCACAGGGGCGTTTCACTGCATAAGGTACCCCTTTCTTTAGATATCTTCTACTCCTTTACACGCTACATCAACAATTTAGCATACTTCTTATCTACACCTTATGGGAGGAAACAAATACAAAATTCATTTAGCTGGATCCAGTTCCTTGGGTGCTTTTCATGCTTTTATTTCACTTAGGTTCTGAAAGCTTTGTTTCTTGTCTTTGTTTAAACCAGATGATTAGACTTCTAACGTTTACAATTGGTGGCCGTGCTTACCTCAACTTCATGGGAAATGAATTTGGACATCCTGAGGTAACTCTCCATGTTCTTACTGTTCTAAAGACATCATCTTCATGTGTCTGACTTGTTATATTTGTGTGTCAGAGGGTTGAGTTTCCTACACAGAGCAATAAATTATCGTTTTCACTGGCTAACCGCCGCTGGGACCTGCTGGAAAGTGAAATCCATCATCAGTTGTTTTCCTTTGACAAGGTACCTTCCGTGACATTTCTTTATACAACTACTGCTTCTATATCCATCAATTTGATAGCCTCTCTGGAAAACCGCTTGTGTATGTAAACGGTCGTAACAATTCAATACTGTACTGGTCTATGAAGGAGGCGATTGAATGTTATACTCGAGAACTTGACCTTAAAAAGATTTACTGCCGATGATGCTCACTGGCGACTAATTGTATATCTATATCTTGATTTCTTATAAACGTACACATCCTTGTTAAAATTGTACATCTATACATGTAAGGAGTAGAAAATGTTGCAACCCTATTTGCTCTTGGATCAGAAGAAATGCTTCATAGTTACTGATCTTAGTTTATATTTGTAGGAACTAATGGACTTGGATAAAAGCAAGGGCATCCTTTCAAGAGGTCTGCCCAGCATCCACCATGTTAATGATACAAATATGGTATTTGACTCCTTTTGCTTGCTTTTTTCAACTTAAAATTATTTGGATCTCAGGATATAAACCAGAAGATATATATTCAAAGTGACCAGTGGCAACTAGTGTTTGCATATGCTTTTATATACACATTTACAGAACTACGAAATTAGTAATCAACAGTATGCTTAGCAAAATGACAAATATGCATCAGGAATGAAATGGTTTGGACAATGTACTTACTATTCATCATCTACAGGTAATTTCATTCTCGAGGGGTCCTTTCTTGTTTATCTTTAACTTCCACCCGTCGAATTCATATGAAAAGTATGGTGTCGGCGTAGAGGAAGCTGGTGAATATACAGTAAGTTTTCTGTATATATATATTTTTACCCTTCATGCATCATGATAAAAGCCTATAATTACTGTAAGGTTTTCTTATGCATTTCACCTGGGAATATGACCTGGATTCTGCAGATGATACTGAACTCTGATGAAGCGAAATATGGGGGTCAGAGACTTCTAACGGAGGACCAGTATGTTCAACGGTCGATTAGCAAGAGGTCTTTAGTTTTCACATAGTTTATTTTTAAAAGTTCTAGTTCTCCTTGAAATAAAATGTGGTCTGTTCATCATTCTGAACCAAATCCTCGTTTGTGCAGAATTGATGGTCAAAGAAATTGCTTAGAGGTGTCTTTACCTAGCAGGACTGCACAAGTCAGTTCTCTCTCTCTCTGTTACTTACCATTTACAAGTTCAAACATTGATTTTAAACTCGACTTTTATATTTCTAGGTTTACAAGTTGACTCGTATTCTCCGAATATGATCCCCTCCCTATGTATGGCGCATACAAGCACCAAACGTGTTTTTTTATGAGAAGCTAGCTCTGAACCCAAGGCTGTCGATAGACTGACATGGCTCTTGCAAGCAGTGATTGGAATTGAGAAGATTGTCGATCATGGCCTTCAGATGAGAGAGATGAAGATCCAAGAAAACGAATCTGATGAACCAGCTGCATGTAATAGAAACTTAACATATCAACATTTTTATGGCTTTGACTGAGGCTATGTAGTAAAAAAATTAGGTATATGCTCAACTTTGAGCCTTTGGTAGTGGGTATATAGATCAGTTAATATATTTCTCAACGAAACATCTGCTTTCCGCAAGTAACCCAGCTGCTTAGTTATATAAACTTATAATTGTTCACCCAGTAAAAAAAAAAATCCAAGGCAAACATTTTATAAATGAGTTTAAACAGAAGAGTCTTGTGTTTGTTCTTCTGAAGCATCCACAGGTACTCCTCCGAAAAGGTCATCATATGAAACAGGTACTCTGATCCTCTCATGAACTGATTTCCTTTCTTTTTGCGGGTTAGATTCAGTCTGCTCAGCTACCGGCATAGCACACATCTCACTGACCAGAGCTTCATCAGAAGATGCATTTGCAGAGGCAAGTCCTTCAGAGAAGCTACCCTCATCTCGTTTCGGCCCTGACTTTGGTCTCGTGTTTGGGTACCTAAATTGCTTCTGCAAAGTTTGAGTAGTGTAAGAGAAAGGGAGAAGAGAGGCGTAGGAAAGAAAACATGGCATAGCATAATCTCCACGATTCTACAATTACGCTAAAGAAAACAGGATATATCAAAGAATGTTGTGGTAGTCTAATGAGCAATAAGAACAAACCTCAAACTCCCTGGTCTTTTTCATTATCTCTCTGTAAGATGCGGGTTGTCTCGCTTTGATGATGTTCCACAACACACCACCTCCTGATCGTTTCCTACTGCCATCTGCAGTCACCTGACCACCACATGTCTCGATTGCTTCCACCTGAGACAAACATACAACTCTTGCCATTACCAATCAAGGAATCATATCTCAATAACGGAAGATAAATATTTAGAACCAAGTTCAAGCATATAGAACGAGAAACAAAGGAAAATCCACAAATTTAGACAGTCATCTCTCGATAATGACAATATTGTTTGACACTGTTGATCTCACTCCACTCGGTAGTCATAGATGAAATGAAATGACACTGTGCGTTTGTTAAAAAAACTTCATCTATCTACCCACACCAATGTGTACAAGAGGGAAAAAGAAAATCAACCTAACATATGAAGAAGTCGCCAGCTATATTTCAGGACGATGCACAGTATCTGAAACAAGGTTCCAGACTAGAAACATCTTGAAGGGCAGGTGAAACAATATAGCCAACACAAGATTACCACTTATACTGGTCATACTTAGCCTCGTTCTCTCATAAACAATAAACAGATCAAGCAAGATTCAAACTGAAATAGCATAGAACGCATCTTGAATTTAAGTCATATCGTATTAATACCTCATTGACAAGATCAGTCAAGGCAGGAATTCCAAGACACCCAACAGCTGTGTATACCATGTAAGACTTCTTCTCCTTGAGGCGTCTACAAGTATCCCTGACAAACCTGCCATAACATATAATGTTTCAACCATATCCAACATAATGAACACGAACCTTCAATATCATACACTACGTCTGAAAAACCAGCAAGTGTTACAGAACAACAAAGACGTAGAGAAATGCATTCAGATATACCTGTCTAAATCCATGGGCTTCCCCATTACAGGACCGTTCCTTCTCTTCTTCTTCTTATTCTTCTTCCTCTTGTTCTTGTTTGGCTGACTCTGCCCATCCTTCTTGCCCAAAAGCCCTTCTTTATCCTTGTCTCCACCCATTTCACCATCCTGTCTCTCTCCAGAATATAAGTCATGCTCACCAGCAATCTCTCCTTCTTCCACATCAACCATGTCAACATCTTCCATGGTCTCAAATCCGTCTTCATCTTCATATATAGCATCTAACACACTCTCTTCTCCCTCCATGATCAAAACCTATAATTCCAACATCAACAAAAATCAAACACAGCCTCACATAACAACAACAATCACTTCTGCTTCTACAAACACTAAACCACTCAAAAGAAAACTCAAACCCATTTTTTAAACGATTTTGAATACATGATTCCTCCAACAAAAATCGCTCTACGACATCAAAGGAACGATCTTTATAATAAATCGCTAAAAAAAAATCTAAAAATCAATACTTTTTACATGAAACCAGAGATAAAAAGAGACGGAGCTAACCTGGAAACACCTTGGATCTTCTCTGAGCTATTTACTTGAGATATGATCAGAGAACAGACCTCATCGACCCTATACTGAGGAAGAAGACAACCATCCGTTTAGGGTTTAAGACTGATTTTATTTATTCCCCCTTTGATGACGACGACTCATATTTAATAGCTTTTATTTTTTTAATACATACGCGTTTAAGATGTCTGTTTAAATTTAATTTTGAAATTTGAAACTTCTTTTTCAAACAATTTTTAAAATTTTTTATTTTAAGTATATATTTATTTATTTTTTAAAAGTCATAAACTTCACTATCCAAAATTTCACTACTTAAATTTAAATTTTAAATCATAATTAATTATCGTATTGGATATAACTTTTTATTTACATCTTTAAACTTAAAAGTAAACAAGGTTGAATAAATATGAAAGCAGTATGCCTCAGCAAAAATCAGATCCAAATATCCTAATCAGGAATCCAAAATAACCAAACTTGTAACCGGCTTAAACTCTATAGATACTTATATGAGTTCAAAATTGAAAAAATTACACTACAAGACAGTTTTAAGTTTTAAATATCATCATAAGTCACTTTCTTCTCCTCAGACACTTTTTCTTCTTCCAATATACGGTTCACTCTTCCCAATTCATGAATCACTTGCAATCTAACTAAAGTCTAACTAAATAATAAAATATTATTTTTACATTATTTTTTGTTTTCTATCTCTCTTCTTCGTCTTCTTCCTTCTAAATTTACTATTTTTCTCTAAGTTAAAATCTAATTCTTCAGATTGTTTCTTTAAAGGACTTATATATAATTATTGTCTCTGTTTCTTAATCTATTTTTTTAAAATAAATCAAGATATATCTCTGTAATAGTGTAATAGTGACATATATGATAACGATATCAACGGCATATGTGTAATCAACTTTGGCATAGCGACGGTGGAGACAAGACAGAAGACCCATCATCCAACGATGGAAATACAGTTAACATCACTAACCTTCTTCGTGGGTGGAATTATGCTATGTTGTCTTTCATCTGTCTCTTTCACTGTTCTCTGTCATCTCCACCATTGTTCTTCGTCGTCTCAACAACCATTTTTTCATCATCTCAACCACTTTTCTTTAGCATTTTAAGAAGTTTATCACATTAACTTTGATTCCTTTTTTTAGTTTGTATTTACATTTCTTGTCTCTTCTCAAGTTTAAGATTGATTTTTTTTAATACTCCTTCATGAGTCAGAAACTTGAGGTGTGTTGTTTTGTGTGTTATTACATTATGACTTATGCCATAAAGTTAGAAGGTATGTGTTAGGAAGAATTCATGAAGGTGGACAATATGTAAGAAATAAAGGTTAAATGTCTTTTGTACATGTGGATATGTAAATCGATAAGTTTATACGTTGTACACGTGGATAAATATTCAACATAGTACACATGTACACACCAATTTTTGTACACCACCACATAGGTCACACAATTGATTGAGTCGGGTTGAATAGGAGATCCACGGTGGTGAATCGTTATTTGGTGGTGGATCACTTTGGAATGAGCCGGTGATGACGAGGGGTTTCACTTGTTTTCTTATCAAATTGTTTCTTATATAGGTGGTATATTAATTTAATAATAAAGAATATACACTTGTGAAGATGTACACGTTTAGCATTAGTCACATACACTGTAATTATTGGAATGTGTACACATTTTGTGTACACACGGATACTACATATCTGAAAATATTTAATATCTGAAGATGTACACGTTTAGCAGATTGTGTTCTCCCATGTAATAAAAACATGAAAAGTGACCTGCAATGAAAATTGCAAGCCATTCCAAACCGAAGAGAAACGTATAAAAAACATCATTAACAATTTAAATATTTGAAACCATTAGTTTTTTTCTCTTTCACATGAGTCCTTACCCTATACATGAGTTTTTCTCTCTTTCACATGTACGTGTGTACACTAATATTGTGTACACTACGCTTACTCGCTCTCAATCCTACACATGTACGTGTGTACACTAATATTGTGTACATCCATGTGGTCATCCGATGTACTCGTGTACACGAATATAATGTACATAAAACCTATTCTATCCAAAAATAAATATTCAACTTATATTGTGTTCAGCTTGAAACGTTCTACATTTTCCATGAATTTTGCAAACACTCAACATGTAAACACATACACAATTCTTCTTAACTCTCAAATTCTTAGAAAACAAACAAAAAAATATGAAAGATTAACAATAACAGAATTTCCTCCTACACATGAATTTTCTCACTTTCTCATGTACATGTGTACACTAATATTTTGTACATTCATGTGGTTACCCAGTGTACTCGTGTACACGAATATAATATACATAAAAGATAGTGCAATTGACATGATACATCTTATCACATGTGGGATTTTAAACTTAACGCGAACTAATTCTTATTCAAATGTTTTATTTGTACTCATCAATCTGGTGCTTTCTCGATTGATGCAACTAAACCTAAAAAAGTTGAATCTACTTTAGATCTGTAAATTTTCATTTAAAATAATTAAAAAATGATGAAAACCAGTGAAAAAATCTGGAGAGAAGTGAAGACGGCCATCTTTTAAGTATATAAATCGCAGGTAGGTTACAAGAAAAGAGATGATGATAAAATTACAAGTTTATCTTTCCTTTTAAAAAAATGTACATGTGAATATTTGTTATCCGTTGTACATGTGGACATCCGAACATAGTATCCACATGGATAATAAAACATATGTACATGTGATTGTTATTTAGTAGTATATATGTAGTGTACACATATTTTATTGGTCTTTTATTTCTAGGTTTTTTCTTTTGACTACTTAACATTTTTTTAAATAGACAGTAATGATATACACATATCAAATCGCATGAAATTGCAAGTCATTCCAAACTGAAGAGAAACTTATAAAAACATCATTAACAATTTAATTATTTGAAACCATGAGTTTTTCTCTCTTTCACATGTACATGTGTACACTAATATTGTGTACACTACGCTTACTCGCCCTCAATCCTACACATGAATTTTCTCACTTTCTCATGTACATGTGTACACTAATAATGTGTACATCCATGTGGTCACCCGATGTACTCGTGTACACGAATATAATGTACATAAAACTTATTATATCCAAAAATAAATATTCAACTTATATTGTGTTCAGCTTGAAACGTTCTACATTTTCCATGAATTTTGCAAACACTCAACATGTAAACACATACACAATTCTTCTTAACTCTCAAATTCTTAGAAAACAAACAAAAAATATGAAAGATTAACAATAACAGAGTCTCCTCCTACACATGAATTTTCTCACTTTCTCATGTACATGTGTACACTAATATTTTGTACATTCATGTGGTTACCCAGTGTACTCGTGTACACGAATATAATATACATAAAAGATAGTGCAATTGACATGATACATCTTATCACATGTGGGATTTTAAACTTAACGCAAACTAATTCTTATTCAAATGTTTTATTTGTACTCATTAATCTGGTGCTTTCTCGATTGATGCAACTAAACCTAAAAAAGTTGAATCTAATTTAGATCTGTAAATTTTCATTTAAAATAATTAAAAAATGATGAAAACCAGTGAAAAAATCTGGAGAGAAGTGAAGACGGCCATCTTTTAAGTATGTAAATCGCAGGTAGGTTACAAGAAAAGAGATGATGATAAAATTACAAGTTTATCTTTCCTTTTAAAAAAATGTAAAAGTGAATATTTGTTATCCGTTGTACATGTGGACATCCGAACATAGTGTCCACATGGATAATAAAACATATGTACATGTGATTGTTATTTAGTAGTATATATGTAGTGTACACATATTTTATTGGTCTTTTATTTCTAGGTTTTTTCTTTTGACTACTTAACATTTTTTTAATAGACAGTAATGATATACACATATCAAATCGCATGAAATTGCAAGTCATTCCAAACTGAAGAGAAACTTATAAAAAACATCATTAACAATTTAATTATTTGAAACCATGAGTTTTTCTCTCTTTCACATGTACATGTGTACACTAATATTGTGTACATTACGCTTACTCGCCCTCAATCCTACACATGAATTTTCTCACTTTCTCATGTACATGTTTCTCACTTTCTCATGTACATGTGTACACTAATATTATGTACATCCATGTGGTCATCCAATGTACTCGTGTACACGAATATAATGTACATAAAACCTACTCTATCCAAAAACCAATATTCACATAATATTGTGTTCAGCTTGAAACACTCTACATTTTTCATGAATTTTGCAAACACTCAACATGTAAACACATACACAATTCTTCTTAACTCTCAAATTCTTAGAAAACAAACAAAAAAATATGAAAGAAAATAATAACAGAGTTTCCTCCTACATATAAATTTTCTCTTTTTCTCATGTACATGTGTACACTAATATTGTGTACATTCATGTGGTCACCCAATATACTCGTGTACACGAATATAATATACATAAAACCTACTTTATCCAAAAATCAACATTCACATAATATTGTGTTCAGCTTGCAACGCTCTGCATTTTCCATGAATTTTGCAAACACTCAACATGTAAACACATACACAATTCTTCTTAACTCTCAAGTTCTTAGAAAACAAACCAAAAATATGAAAGATTAATAATAATAGAGTTTCTTCCTAAGAAAAGTCCATGAAATCATAAAACAAAAACTTAAGGCTTTAAACTCATTGTTAAAATAGTTAACTTTGAAATTGATATATAAAACTAAATGAAAATAAAGGAATCACCTTTAGTTACATAAGAAGACGAATATGTATGATTGAGCCATAGGAAGGAACCAAAGATATGAGAAACATAGGAGATGTGTTTGGGGTTCACCTCAAGGATGATTATAGGTGTTATAAATCTAACGATTCGACGAGATTTAGAGGAATTGCATGATTCGCGATTTACAGATTCCAATCTGTAACTTTTTGTTTTTGCTAAACACAAATCTGTAAATCCTAATGATTTTTTAAATTGAGTTAAGTTTGCAAGTTGAGAGGAAAAAGATGATGATGAAAGAATAAAAATATTTAGGATTTATGTTTTGTAAGAATTGAAAGGATTTTGATAAAATCATGTTTCTGTGTAAAAAAAAAAAGAGAACGAGAGGTTAAAGAAAGAAGAAGAAGATAAGAAAGTAAAGATGATGGACCCTACTAGTTAACACTCTACTTCTCGTTTCTTTTTAGTTGAGGTTAACAAAGTAAAAAACCATCAAAAACTACCTTAGTAGTATAAAGTGTCTCACAATGTAACAAAAACTGAAAAAGTGACTCTGAGTGTAAAACACTCTTCAAAATTCTCATATCCAAAATACATGAATTCGAATACACCCAATCTTCCTGATCCAAACCGATCGAACACCCAATAACCTGAAACCAAAAATACTAACAAAATTAATAACTTTTGGATTGATATTTGGAGTAATCACTTTTTTCTTTCTTCATCACTCAATTTTCCACTCCATTTTACAGTAAATTATGGAGTGGGGTTAGAGATACTCTAAGGAGGGGTTATGGAAATCAGAATTTGGAATAAGTTATAAAATTTTAAGAATCTCTTATTATTGGTTTATACACTTTTAAACTCTTTCCAAAATCTATTGTTATTGGTTTGAAGACTTTTAAATTCTATTCTATTGAAAATACTTTGTTATTCAAAAGTTAAGTTTTTATTTATTTTTTCAATTCTATTAAATTCTATTGTTATTGGGAAGTAAATTCTTTATATTTTTATTCATAAGACTAGATTTTGGAAATATCATGTATACTCATAAATTTTTGAAATCTTTGTAATAATAAAAACAAACACATATTTGACTTGATCTCAGAGATAATCTCTTTGTCGATGAGTTTTGTATTTGGTGTGTTTAAACATATTTTTGTTTGTTAAAACAACTGTTTGATTCAATAGTGGTGAAGAAACCCAACTTATATGATAACAATCGTTTGATTCAAGAAATTTGGTGAAAAAAACCAAACCCTATAATAACAATCGTTTGATTCAAGAAATTTGGTGAAGAAAGCAAAATCAAAAACTAGAAGGGTGTTTCAAAAACTAAGAATGTCAATGATTATATCATAAGAAAACAAAGTACATGAACACACCAAACATAACACAAAGAACTATCCCATATAGTGTGTTTGTCTACGTGACACACCAAACAAGATAATTTTGCTAACAAAATTAATCTCTCACTATCATCGTTGACTACTTGACTTCCTATATGTAGTAGGTACTTGTATGTAGCTGGACAAGAAGATATGGGTATCATTGTGTTTTTTTGAAATATTTACACCATAAGACAGTTTTATGTTTTTTTTTATATCATAATAGGGAAGTTTATGCTATCTAGACAGTTTCTTTTAACTCTCTCAACTTTATCTCCTAATCTTAACGATATAGTTACCTAACTAAATAAACTAGTTAAATATATCTTTTTATTTTAAGTTTATCTGCCAAAACATCTACTTTCTCTTTCTCATTTTGATCTCTTTGTTTCTGCTATAAAAAAAATGTCTACAATTACCACATAACTTGAATTTTTCGAAATTGAAAAGAATCAAACCAACAACTCCAAAGCAAAGTTTTATCTTTCTCATATTTTTGTTCTTATTTTTTGTTGTTCTAAATCATTTGGTTTTAATTTTTCATTAGTGATCCAATTTATGTTCTAAACTGCGGCTTAAGTGGCCGACTGGCCGTGAACGGGTGATTACACGATTAACGGTGACGAATCGTGGGGATATTACCTAAATCAAGAAGAACACAAAAAAGGAAAAAAAAAATCTCAGATTGTTGTTCTAGGGGTAAAAAAAACGTGTATGTATAATATAATTTAAAGTTCTATAGAAAAATCAAGTAAATTTTGAAAAGAAATCAGTTGGTAGTGTGAAAAATCAGTGAAAACTTTCGGGTAACAATGGTGGCTGCGCAAAAAAAAAATATTAGGTTAAGGAAGAAGAAGATCTCAAAATTACAATTATACCCTTATTTAATAAAATAAATTAAATAATAATAACGTGAACATATGTGAAGATGTACACATATACAATGAAATATATGTGTACACAGTGATTATATTTGATGAGTATATATGTAACAAATTTATCATATGTACATATGGACCATTGCACATGTACACAAATTTATCAGGTGTACATGACCATTGCACATATGTACATATAGACCATTGCACATACCAGTGTACATGTGAGTTTTCATGAAACATTGAACATGTGGACACTGAAATATATATGTACACGTTAATGATATATAACGTCCAAATGTGATATATGTATTTGTGAATTACCTAGATCGTTGATTGGTTGGAATGTGATGTGTAAATTGAACTTTGTAAAAGGTATCCATGAAAATATTTGTTGAAAGTATCCAAGTAGATGTTTTGTAATCGGTGTACATATATATATGGTATATTGTTTTAATAATAAAGAGTGTACATATGTGACGATGTACACATGCATACATATAATTGTACACATGTAAATTTTTTTTTTTGCTTTAATAATAAAGAGTGTACACATGTAAACATGTACACATGTACACATATAATAGTATACTTTTTTTTATTTAAATGAGTGGCAATTGTTTAATTAAATCATCTTCTTCCTATTAGGGTATCCTGCGTTTCTGCAACTAAATCTCAGAGCCGACATTGATTTTCTTCATGCAATCTTCATTTCTTTTTTTTTTTATCTCTAGAACTTAAAAATATTGTAATAATTAATCAATTAGATCCAAAAACCAATGTACATGTAATTTTTTTTCATGAACTCAAGATAATATTAACACAATGTACATGTGAATGTTTTTTCATGTACACATAAAGTCGGGAGATCCTTGATTAGTGTGTGAAAATGCGCTTCTATTTTTCTCCCAAACTTCCGAGCCTTTGTTTTGTTATGTTAAGATTATCAACATTACAAACAGAGAAAAAATAGAGTAATATTTGAGGGTTGACTGAGAAGATGTTTCTGCAGTGTACAACGAATCCGTGTATAAGTAATTTTGTTATAAAACATTGCACATGTGTACAATAAAATACATGTGTACACTCTGTGACATAATTTTTAAAGTCTTAGAAGGTGTAATAGTGTACACAAACTTGTGCGAATCCGATTATTGTACATGTCCACATGCAGAGATGTGTGTGTGTTTGTAGCCTAAGTGTTGTCAAATGTGGATATTTAGTTATGCACACATATAATTGTATACATGTAAATTTTACGCGTATAATTGTACACTTATAGTTTGTACATATGCACACATATAATTGTACATATATAAATTTTGCTTTTTGCTTTAACAATAAATAGTGTACATATGTGAAGAGTGTACATTGTTTTAATAATATAGAGTGTACAGTTGTAATGATGTACACAAGAACATTGTTTTAATAATATAGAGTGTAGAGTTGTGATGATGTACACAAGTACACATATAATTGTACATATTTTGCTTTTCTTTTTTTAATGAATGGCAACTTCATAATTAAATCATCTTCTTTCTATTAGGGTATCCTGTGTTTCTGTAGTAAATTTCAGAGCCGCCATTGATTTTCTTCATGCAATCTTCATTTTTCTTTATGTTTTTACCAATAGAACTTAAAAATACTGTAGTAATTAACCAATTAGATCCAAAAACCAAATAAAACAAAAAGAAAAACCAAAATTTCCAAAAAGACTAGAGTTTTATTCGAAACTTCAAAGGACTCTGGTGCGGAGATTGGTGATGACTAAGATTTTTGATTGAAATGGAAGAACGCGGTGTAAAAGAGTATCAAAAAGTTATCGTGAAGTTAGACCAATTTGAAATATTTTGAGATCTTCGTATCTTCTTCTTCTAGTTTGGGAAGATTGAAAGATGATAGAATTTATAAATTTATTTTTTGGTTAGAGAAGAAAAAGAAACAAGAAAGAAGAGGAAAATAAAGAAAGAGAAAATGATGGGTCCTACTAGTTGAAAAATCTACTTCTCATTTCATTCTAGTTAAGATAAACTATCTTAATAGTTGAAACTTCTCTATTATGTAACAAAAACACAGAATCTGTCATAGAGTGTTAATAACTCTTTTTTTTTGTCGACATTATGTTTCATTAACTATGCTCAAAGGCATTGTTTACAAGATGGCCATCAGGTTTTACAACTTTGAAGCCCAAAAAGCGAGATTAAAAAATTACATCCCATTATTAAAAGAAGTAGAGAAGTTACAGAAGCCACGTCTACGACATGTGTCTCGCATGTATCAAATGGGTGGCCCAGTCACCTCTTCAGAACTTCATCGCCGGAAAGCTCTCTGCACTGCATCTCGAACTCCTTTCCCACCGTATTATCTCCTTGAAATTTGAATCGGAGCAAAACTGGCAATCTCGGCCTCTACTCCATCCAATCGTCTGAAGCTCTTAGATATGATGATGGGGTCTTCCTCCGTCTAATAACTTTATTAAAAAAACGCTGATGCCAATGAACCTCTTGCTCAAACCTCAACTACTTAATCAAAAATTCATGGTTCCTCGTTGAATCAGACAGTGGAACTTCAGTCGGATGAAGACATGTTTTTTGTTGGACCGTTATCAAAACGCCAACTCTACTAAATCCTCTTCAAAATGACCTAAGAAACCCAATAAAACTCAATCATCTCCCGACAAAGAAGCTTTACCAGAAGGCTTATTTTTGGCTAAGAGCATCTCTAATGTATTATTCCATTCTACTCTAAAATGGAGTAACTCAAAAATAGAATTGAGTTTTACTTCAATGCATTATTTCATTTTTCACTCCAAAATAGAATATTCTTAATATATAATATTTTATATTTATTTAAAAATTAGTAATATCATCTTTCATTTATACTATTTGCAAAAAGTCCATTTTCAGTTTGGAATAATTCTATTAAATATAATATAAACCACAATTAGTTTTTTATTATATAAATAAAATTAATCGATAAAGTTTTAAAAAGAAAAATTTATTACATTAAAAATTACCTTACATAGCTAAAACACAATGATTTACCGGATTATTAAACAATTATCTTTGTTATAAGTTTTATTTTATGTTATTTCTTTTGTATGCTTATCTTTAATTTTTTTATATATATGATCTTTTATGTTTTATATTATATATATTTTGTTGCATAAAATAGTTCATTAGATGGCTATTTATATGATTAAAAAAATATCAACAGTAATTTTTATAATATATATAATAAAATAATATTAATCTACTTATTTATAATAATATTTTATTAAAACGAAAATATTCAGATGTGGAGAACCATTTTATAAATAACAAAATCCAACTCCATTTTAAAGTAATGAATTGGTTTACTCAATATTTGGAGTAATCATGTCTTTTACTCTATTTTGGAATGAATTTTGGAGTGGTGTTAGAGATGATTTTACTGCAAAATGAAGTTTAAAGTGGGTTTTAGAATGAGATTGGAGATGTTCTAAAGAAAATGGTAAATGCTGACTCTCCTTGAGGAATGTTCAGTTGAAACGAAGAACAAAGCATCCAATCAAATAGTTGATGGAATTAAACATGAAGAATTGTGAGAGGGAAATTATCAAAAAACTTTGTTTATCTTTAACCTTATCAGAGAAGATATGAATGAAAAACACTCCGATTTTGGATGAAGTACACATCATAATCCCCTTGCGAAAATGAGAATCACCATAGCGAAGGTCAACTCGATCTTTCGATCGAAAATTAACTGATATAATACAACAAAAAGCAAAAAAAATAAAGTGACCGGCGGCAGAAGGCCACCAACCACCGGAGCGAAATTGTATCGATAGTTTTCTAGAAAAAAGTTAGAGAGAAACTAATTTTTGTGTATCATTGTGTCAATTAGGCGATGTTAATATATATGGTCTACATTGGGTTTTTCTTTTGGAAAAGGTTTTTTTTTTTCAAAAAAAGACTAAACTTGGACCATTTTCCGATTTGTGCATGTCATCCTTACGCAGGGGCCATGCTAATCTTCTCCGTATCGTTCCAATTTTATCGGATGTCCCCGAAGGAACTTCTTTTGGAAAAGTTCTAAAAATATTGTTATACATTATCTTATATGGAGAAATATCTTGAAAAAAATATAGTATGCAAATCCATAATAATCAATAAAATTCAATAGAATCAACACAAAATATTTGATAGAAATATTTGTTAACTCTACTTAAATTCTACAAGTTTGTGGACTTTTAAAATCGTAGAACTCCTTTTAAATTCTGATTCCAATAACCGCCTTAAAAGTTTTCTCATATTTTAATTCTCTAGTAGGAATGTCCAACAATTTTAGATCCGAAAAGATTTAATTCAAAACCGACCAATAAATACATATATGAGTCCAAAAATTCTTTATCCAAAAGATCCGAACCCGATCTAAATACTTTAATGTCAATGCATAATTAAGATATGACAATTTAGCCAATTTCTCATAATAGTTTCAATTATTTGTAAATATTAAAAATTTAAATTTAAATAAGTATGCACATTAAAACAAGAAATTTTTTAGGACATCCCTAAAAATGTTTTATCACATATTTGATCAAAATAAGCAAAACCTTTCAATGGAAAGGTAAGTATGCACTATAATCATAGGGTTAAATTATCTAGATTTATGATTTAAAGTTAAGAGGTGAAATTTAATTTTATAAAAAAAATACAAAAATACAAAATTTTAAAAGAAAAAATATAAAATAAAAATTTTAAAAATAGTTTCAGAAAGAAAATCTGTAAAAAAATCGCAAAAAAAATATTATTAAACTTTTAAATTTGAAAACATATTCAAAACTATATAAAATTTTCTATTTTTTTTATTGTTTATCTATATTTAGAGTAAACAACCAAAATAACTCTCAACTTACCTAAAAAAACCTTGAACTTGTGTTTAAACCATTTTTATTTTCAATTTTTTAAAAAATTGTTTATTTTAAACTTTAAATTTTGTTGACTAAGCCAATTTAGATAACTGAAAATTGTTTAACGGTTAACTTTTCATGTATCCAGAAGGGTGTGGAAACAAAAGTTGAGGTTTAAAATATACAATTTTTAAACTCAGAGATTAAAATAACTTAAATGTAAGTTTATAATTTTTTCTCGGTTCTGGAAGATCTGAGTTTCTAAACGATTTCTCTCTTTGACAACCAAAAAAAACTTATTAACGTTTCTTTAATTACCTTTTTAAGATGAGATTTTAAATATATTATTATGTGACATGTTAACTAGAAGACACGGGTTTTGAAGAGTGTGGTTGTGTCTCTTAGAGCATCTCCAAAAATACTCTCTATTATAGAGTTTGCAAAACTCTATATTTGAAGTTTAAAGGTGTTATACTCCAAAAGCAAAACTTCAAACCTAACTTTAAAATTATTTGTATTTTATATAATGGTCCTTATATTTGTCCTAACTAATTCAAATTCATAAACTTTTATAAATAACTATCATGTATAAAAATATTATAGAAATATCATTTGATAAAATGTTACACTAAAATATAAAACTATAAATAGAAATATATAATCTCTATAATATTATTTGAGAAGTCACTTTCTTAGGTGTCACGCTCACGTTAACTCTCACGTGGTTGATTACTATGATACCCCTAATAATATAAAAATACAATTAAATATTATTTAATTTTTAAAAATTTCCAAATAACAATATAAAATAAAATGGAAACATTTATAAAATTTACAAAACTATTTAAAAACGAAAATATAAGTATATATAATATGGTTTAATAAAAAAAAGGAAAGTTCACAAAATAGTAATATTTAATTTAAATATATTTTAAATAGCATAAAATATACCTTTGAAGTAATAAAATACTTTACATCTATATCTTCTTAGATAAAAAAACAATATATGTATATAATGTGAATTCATAATAAAAATGCATACAAAAAATATTGCTATTAGAAAAATAAATATTTTTTCTTTATATATATATATTTTCAAAATAATTATTTTTGTATATATCTATCTATTTTATTAGATGATTACATAAAATAATCAACTAACATAAACTGATATATGTTTAATTGACTTTTTTATAATTAGTATTATTGAAATTATTTTCTTAGTATATTGATTTGACTATAATATCTTACAATTACTGTAATAATATAAATTATATTTTACTTATATAGTATAATTTCACAAAAACACTCACTTTTTACTGACTATTTTAAGAGATATTAAAAATAAAACTAAAATAAATTTAATAATAAAAATGTTTTGATCAAATAACTACAATTATTTTAAAATACCACAACAATATATAATTTAACGAGGTAGATATATTATATTTTAATAGTTAAAATTATCTGTTTTAAGAATAAGGATTCTGATTTGCTTAAGTATTTTGATTATGGTTATATTAAGTTTCACAAACATAAAAACAGAAAATAACTACAATTATTTTAAAATACCATAACATTATACAATTTAACGAGGTAAATATATTATATTTTAATAGTTAAAATTATCTTTTTTCTTAATAAATCTTTTGATTTTTAATTTTCTGTTTTTATGTTTGTGAAACTTAATATAACCATAGTCAAAATACTAAATCAGAATCCTTATTTTTAAAATTATTTAAAATAAATTTCAGTTTACCATCCAATCAATCTAAAGCATAAATTTGTTTAGAATTTATAAAATATTTTAATTATTGTAAATATTGATATGTGTTCAAAATCTTCTAAAAAATCATTAGTTACTTATGTATGTAATTTAGAATCAGACACTTTAGTTTTTATTTTATTTTCCTTCTAAGCACAAAAAAATCTTAAGTTATATATAATCTTACTAAATATACTTATATTTCTAAGATGACAACCAGCATAATGCAAATAAGACAATTAATAAAAAATTCAATATATTTAAAATATAAAAGATTATAGTTGAATTCAGAGAAATAGATAAATTCCAATATATCTAAATGATAACTAAATCGATTGTAAAAGCAATAAAATAGACTAAATATAACATATCTAAAATTATATATATAATTAAATTAATATAATATTATAATATAAATTAGACATACAAACTATAAATTAATTTAAAAATTAAAGTAAATATCAATCAATTATTATTGTATTGTATATTTATTATATAAATATACATGCCCGTGCATGAGCACGGGAAAATCACCTAGTTAAATATTAAAGTACAAACAAAATACCACATTATATCATGTAATATTGTTGTTGTCTACTTCTAGTTTTAAATATTTTAAACATTTTCTTGATGCTTTTTTAAATAGAAAATTTAAATTTATAAAGATAATTTTGAATTATTTATGAAATAATAATTGTAAGGATTAAAATGATAAAATAATAAATATTTAAGATTATTATAAATATGATATCTAATTGTAAGGACCAAAATTTAAATAAAATATGAAACTTCAAATTTGAAGTTTTGAATAGTGATACTCTATATTTGAAGTTTCACTACTCAAAACTTCAAATTTGAAGTTTTAGAGTTCCGTTTTGGAGAGACAAAAACTTTATATTTGAAGTTATAGAGTGTCTTTTGGAGATGCTCTTATAATGCATCAATAAAGCTTAAAGACCGAAAATTCTCTTAGATTAACCTGATTCTTATCTTATAGTTTGATAAATATGTGTACATCATATTTGTCGTTACTATAAATGTTTTCTTAATCTATTATAAAACGAAGTAAAACATGAACTCAAAGAAAGATAATGCAATAACTTAACTTAGTAATTTTCTTTAATAAGTAACTAAGTAAAGGTTAATTAGTTTTTCTAATCACAAAGAGATAAATTCGTTTAAATTGTATTTTTTTAAACGCAAAAAAAGTTTGTTTAAGCCATTTTAATTTCCAACGTTTCAAAAATTTCATTTTAAAACTTAACTCGACTAAACTATTTTAAAAATACGAAAAGTCAATCGTTAATTGTTTTTATGCTAAATTTTTAGGTATCTAAATTGGTTTAGTCAATAAAAATTGAAGTTTAAAATGAATAATTTTTTAAATTTAGAGATTAGAATGACTTATATAGAAGTTGAAATTTATTTTGACTTTTTGTGTAAGTTGAGATTTTCTGGATATTTTCTCTTTATATTTATATATGTGTAAATCAATGGATCATGAAATCTTTTGACTATTTAATACATTTATTTTTGATAATTTTCCTTTTTATATGTTCTTTTTTTAGTGACAAAAATCTAAAAAAAAATAGTTATTTGAGAAAATTACCTTAAACAACACTCATATATGTTTCCAAATAAACTTAATGTTCAAAAGGTATTATTAACAGAAAACCTTTTTCTGTTTAGGTGTAAGACAAAAAAATTATTTATTGCCTGTTTTAAGGATGCGACTCATATTAAAAATCTTTTATTTTGGTATTTAATGTTTCCCTGTTAGTAAATGAAAAGTCAAATACTAAATTGAGATATATATTTTTTTAAATACTGAGAAAAGCAAAAGAACTCGCGTCACTTCGACTTAGCTTTAAAGATTCTCTGTCTCTCTCTCTCTCTCCATGGATCGCTTCCTCTCGCCGGACTTCAACTCCCCGATGATCAACCCCTCTAACTTATCACCTTCAGTTCGCCCTCCTATTTCGGCGGAGAAGATGGAATCTCTGCAAGCCGTGGAGAAGATCATCAATTACAGTTTCTC
The DNA here is from genome assembly GCA_932364175.1 of Eruca vesicaria subsp. sativa. Classification (NCBI taxonomy): domain Eukaryota; kingdom Viridiplantae; phylum Streptophyta; class Magnoliopsida; order Brassicales; family Brassicaceae; genus Eruca; species Eruca vesicaria. Next base: position 66,900 of record CAKOAT010180822.1, read on the forward strand.
TAACAAGAGTCTTCTGGAGGAAGCTCTTACTCACACATCATGCGTCGACTTTCCTTCTTACGAGAGGCTTGAGTTCGTAGGCGACAGCGCCTTAGGTCTTACCCTCACGAACTACTTGTACCTCGCTTACCCTAACATCGAACCGCACGAGCTGTCTCAGTTGAGAGCTACGAACGTAAGCAACGAGAAACTCGCTCGTGTAGCACTCAGACATGGTCTCTACAGGTTCCTTCGACGCAATTCTCCTTCGTTAGATGAAAAGGTAATTCAAATCTTGACTTTTGGATCACTTTGGTCGGAACAAGAGTGATTGTTTGGTCGGAACATAGTGTGATTTTTACTTTTATGTTTTGTTATTATAGGTGACAGAGTTCTCAGAGGCGGTGTGGAAAGAAGAAGTTTCAATTTATTATGGTGGATTAGTGAAAGCTCCTAAAGTTCTCGCTGACCTCGTTGAGTCTATAGCCGGAGCTGTCTATATAGATGTCAACTTTGATCTGCAAAGATTCTGGGTGGTATGTGTCTTGTCTCTCTTTCTATCATGCTTAAAAGGTGGTAGTTAGGCGCTTTATATAATATGATATTATTGACTAAGTGGACGTTATTGCTTGCTTAATGTTAAGGCTTTCCTATTGTTCGATTTGCAGATCTTCAGGGGTCTTTTGGAACCTATATTTACACTAGATGATCTGCATCGGGAACCTCAGCCTATTAGTATGCTTTTCAAGTTATGTCATAGACAAGACAAGCGACTTGACATCAGGTATTTGAAAGAGGGCAAAAGCAATGTCGCTGGTGTATATCTTGATGATGAGTTGTTTGCTTCCGGGAGTGCTGAGAACAAAGATATCGCGAAGCTGATCGCTGCTAAGGAAGCAGTACGCAAGTTTTCTGAATGCACGCCTGTTGCAATGGTGATTGATGAGGGTAGTGTGGAGGTTGAACTTGAAGATGCTAAGAGGAAGTTATATGAGATTTGCTGCAAGAAAAAATGGCCTAAACCAATTTACAGGTATAAATCTTACCATGATCCAAATCTAATATTGATTTGAATCTTTAATTAGTTCGAGAGTCTTGTATTTTCGGTAAATGGAACATGTTTGCTAATCAATAAGAGTTTGCTTTGTTTAAACATATTGTTACTGTGACTAACCTTTTTTTTTTTTGCAGTGTTGAGGAAGAACGTGGCACGGCAAATGGGAAGAGATTTGTTTGTTCAGCTAGTATAAAGATCCCTAGTGAAGAGAGTCCGTTATATATGAAGGGGGATGAAGAATCCAAGAAAAAGAAAGCAGAAAACTCCTCAGCTTACCACATGATAAGAGCCCTAAGAAAATCCAGTTATCTCTAATGGGTTCTTGATTGATGTTGTAAAGTTATAAGAGTGCAATCTGAGTCATTCAGAAGAAAAAAACTTCTATTAGGGTGATTGTTGAGGAGAAGAAGAAGAAGAAAAACTATTGTCTTGTGTCAGGCAAATGTCTGTATGTGTTGTAGTAGTATTAGCTTTTGTTGCTGTTATGGGGTTTGTGGTTTACACATGTAATTGACGGGAATGTTCTCCTTGTCTAAGTGTTGTTGTAGTTTGTTTTTTGTTTCAAATCTTCCTTGAACTTTTTAATAAACCAACTTACAGCCAGGGCCGGCTCTGAAAATTATGCGGCCTAAAGCGATTTCTTAACGATTTTGCTTAAAAAATTATTTTAACGGATTTGGGGGCCTAAAAAATTTTCTTTTGTGGACCTATATACAAGTAATTTTTCAAAAAATATTGGGGGCCAAGGCCAATGTTTCATCCGGCTTTCCCAATGCCGACCCTTCTTACAGCATCCATGATGCTTCATGTGCCTATTTGCAAATATAAAAGAACAGACCAGTTAGATGTTGGCGTATTGCCGTAACAAGAGTGTCATGTGGAGCAAAATAAGTTTCTAATCAGGGAGGGAGCAATTACGTATTGCGTAGGCTACTTATAGCATCTCAGGCCCACGAGCCAACCAAACTTTCAGATGAATCTAGGGCGACAAATCCCACCACAATAGAAGCGTTTTAAATCGGTGAGTCTCATAAAAAGACACAAAACTAGGGTTTCATACACACAGCGCACTAGGTTCCAAAAGTTTCATCTCCAAGATCATTGATGGCAGAAAAAGAAGAGAAGAAAATAAACACAGTCTATCTTCCCGAGGATATGCTTGTGGAGACACTCTCTAGGGTTCCGGAAGCTTCACTGGCACGGTTCCGATCTACCTCAAAAGAGTGGAACGACACTACAAGAAAACACATCGATTCCTAGGGACGATTTCCTCGGAATGTCGTCGGAATTAGGCGATTCCGACGATATTCCGAAAAAAATTTCCCTCGGAAAAATCTCCTCGGAATCGCAGTTTTCGTTGGAATTTCCTGGGAATATTCCGAGGACATTCCGACGGACAATATTCCGAGGACATTCCGAGGATGTTTTCCGATGGAACCGTTTGTCGGAATTTCAACGAAAATTTCCGAGGGAAGAAACTACTCGGAATATTCCGAGGAAGCCATCCGTCGGAATATTCCGAGGACTTCAATCTCTCGGTAAATTCCGAGGAAAGGTATTCCTCGGAATAATTCGAGGGATGGTATTCCTGAGAATATTCCGACGGAGATTCCGAGGAATGTTTTCCCTCAGAATATTCCGAGGAATATCATTCCTCGGAAATTTCGTAATTTTTAATTTTTTTAAAAATAATA